>PVLC010001805.1:64675-131211 GCA_004027655.1 Graphiurus murinus | reverse complement strand
GCTACCTCTTCTGCCTCACTGGGAATTTCAAAGCACCTTTCCTCTGTGGGGCCAAGGAAGCTATTCAGAGTCTGAAGTCTACAGAACAGGCAAAATCTTTGCCAGATACTCCTCTCTAGAAGACTAATAGTAGAATAAATAATAATAATAATAATAATAATAATAATAATAAACCCTCAACACTAAAAAAAAAAAAAAAAAAAACCCAAACCCAATAAAAAATGGACAAACTGAATAGACCCTTCTCAAAAGGAGAAATACCAATGGCCAAAAAAATACATGAAAAACGTTCAACACCATTAGCAGTTGGGAAGATGCAAATCAACACCATGTAGGGTTGGATCCCCTCCCTCCAGATGTCCTGCACTGCGGGTGGGACTGCAAGCCAGTGCAGCCTCTGTGGAGATCAGCAGGGAGGTTCCTCCAAAGACTAGCAATGGAACCGCCTCCGTGTCACCCAGCTACACCCCTCCTCCGTTATCTTTCCAAAAGAATCAAAGCCCGAGGCTACTTCTCGACTAAGCTTCAGCCCCCGGAAGCCATGACACTGATACCGCATCAACACTGCATGAGCTGTCGCTGACGTCACAACGCACTGCACTCTCCACATCTGCGGTGAAGCGTCAGGCGGACGTGCATATCCTGAGGTGTGGGGCTCACAAACGTGGGCAGAGGCGATGGAGTGGGGGATGGCTGCCTCCTCTGAGGTCTTTTTTTCCTAACCAAGAATGTGAACACTGACGTGAGTTTCTCTTTCGTCTTTGTTAAAGGCCACTGGCCACTGCAGAAAGGATTCCTGTACAAGACGGGACGTGCATACTGGACACTTCACCTCGATCCTGCCAGTGCAAGTCTAGGTCTTTCCGCAGTGTCTCCTACTTACTAAGCTTCGTGTTTTCTAGGCTTGCATCTGGATATTGAAGACACAAAGAAGGCCACCCCACAGCCCACGTCCTCCTCGCCTTCTCACTACAGTGGTACAACGGGCTAGGCTGGGGAGAGCCAGGAGTACTAACGCCCTGTCTGCAACATTGGGTCGGGCACTGCGGGAGAGAGGCCGGAAGACGATGAAGGAGGTCGGGCAGTCAGCCCAGAGAAGTTAGATGAAGCCGGGCGTGGTGGCCCATGCTTGTAATCCCAGCATTCGGGAGGCTGAGACCAGAGGATCCGGGTTCACAGCCAGCCTCAGCTACCTAGTGAAGCACTTCACAACTTAGTGAGACCCTGTTTCAAAAAATAAAGAATAAAAAATAGGGCTAGGGGTATAGCTCGGAGGTAGAATGCCCCTGAGTTCAATCCCCAGTACCAAAAAAAAAAAAAAAGAAAAGGTAGGTGAGCGAGGAAAGAAGTCGTGAGGCACTGGTGACATTTTGCAGGTTCTGGGGTTGGGCTGGGAGCGAGGGTCGGAGGTGGAACTCGGTGAATCGGTGACTATTTTACCACTGACACATCACTGGATATTAATAAGC
The DNA here is from genome assembly GCA_004027655.1 of Graphiurus murinus. NCBI lineage: Eukaryota > Metazoa > Chordata > Mammalia > Rodentia > Gliridae > Graphiurus > Graphiurus murinus. The sequence goes on along the minus strand of PVLC010001805.1, from coordinate 129,742 downwards.
TCCATTCTGTCTTGATGGTTCCCGCGTAACTGCAGCCTGTCCTTACAACATTGTATTAGGTATTACAAATAATCTAGAGATGATTTAAAGCCCTTTAAAATAAGAGTCTTGAGCATCTGTGGATTTTAGTATCCACAGCGGCAGGGGATAGAACCAATTTCCTGGGGATACTAAGAGATGCTTGTATTTATATTTTAAAAATGAATGCCGGGCGTGATGGCACACGCTTGTAATCCCAGCATTCGGGAGGCTGAGACCGGAGGATCCGGGTTCGCGGCCAGCCTCAGCTACCTAGTGAGGCACTCTGCAACTTAGTGAGACTCGGTTTCAAAATAAAGAATAAACAATAGGGCTGGGGGTATAGCTCGGAGGTAGAATGCCCCTGAGTTCAATCCCCAGTACCGCAAAAAATAAAATAAAATAAAATAAAATGTATCAGTCACTAATAGCAGTTAAGTGTATTTCTCTCTCTCTCTTGACTGGGTATTACACCCAGGGTCATTCTACCCCTGAGCGATACCTCCAGCCCCTTTTTATTTTGAAATAGGGCCTCGATAAGTTGCTAAGGCTGGCTTTGAACGTGAGCTCCTCCTGTCTCAGCCTCCCAAGTACTGGGATTAGAGGCGCAAGCCGCTGTATCTGGCTGCCGATCTTACATCTCTCCACAGAAATGTGTCTTTTGGCAAAGGAGTGTGCTCTGCCTCCCGACTCATCGATTTGGAACAGGAAGATGATCTGTTCTTCCCGCAGTTGCAACGTCCTTGCTTATCTTTGATCCAAAGCCTGGCTCTGCTGGTAACACGCACGGACGCATCTGCTGAATGATTAAATGTCTCTCAACACTCTCTTACTAATGGAATCTACTAGAATTGGTGAAGACATTTTCGGGAAGATCTTACACATAATACTTAACATCTCGCCAACTCGGCTCCCCCGGGATGGCTGAGGATCTCCCCGTGGAGGCAGACGGCCCCTGGGGGCAGGCTCCTGCTTGGTGCACAGCTGTCTTGCTCCGTCCTCTCCTTCGGGGCGGCATTCCTGTTCCCAGAAGGGGCCTTCGCTTTCTCCTGGAGCCATTACAACGCCAAGCACCGGGTCCCGGTGTGAGCCTTGCCAGAGCCCCTGCAGCGGGCTCTCGCTCCCCGAGGGCCTTCCTCTTCCTAGCTCATTGTTTTATTCCTCCATCGCCTGGAGAATGACACCAAGTCCCTGCAAAGCGTCCCTGAGGCCCTCAGCCGCCTGTCACTGGACGTGACCACGTGGGCCACACTGGACTCTTTGGGTTTAACCATCGCATCTCAGGCTCCTGGGGTTTCCTATCCTGATCTTCTTTCCGGGTTCTTCTCCGTGATGGCGATGCTTCTGAACTGGCATCAACAGGGCTGGGTGCAGGCGAGCGCTACCCACTCCCGGGCGACCTGCTGTCTGACAGGACCGCTGCAGCCTCCAGCCCGGGCGCACCGCTCTATCCAGGATGCTCGGGCCCGGGTGTTTCCAGGGTCAACAGGAGGGCGGGGCTCTGCTCCCAAGTGTCCACGCGTGACCTCTCACGCTCACGCAGGGAAGCTTTTGTGGAAGCTTTCGTCATCAACACCGGCTCTCCACTCTTTACTTGGGCCCGGCGGTTCCCTACAGTTACCATAAACCAAGTCTGAAGGCGGTTCCAGCCCTGTCCTCGGCTCTGCTGTCCTCCCCTCGGCCCTGTCACCCATACACCTCGCCCGCAGGCCAGGTCTCTGAGCAGCTTCCGTGATTTGTTCTAGCTGGAGTCAATCAGCCGTGTGCCCCCGCAATAACTCTATTTGCGGCCACATTTGAATTTCTATTATCATTAACTCCTGTGATTATTTCACTGCCCAGTTCCATTCTGATGTCTTCAGAAAAAGGTGTGTGTTTTAGACGGGCGTGGTGGCTCACTCCTGTCATCTCAGTGCTTGGGAGGCTGAGATCGGAGGATCGCAGATGTGAGGCCAGCCTCAGCAACTTAGTAGGGCCTCAGAAACTTAGTGAGACCCTGTTTCAAAATTTAAAAATAGGGCTTGCTATAGGGGGTGTGGCTCAGAGGTAGAAGCCCCTGGGTTCCATCTGCAGCACTACACACGCATGTATTTATGCACACACGCACACGCATGAACACGCACTCTGACTGGAGGTGTGTGTTGTCAGTCTGCCTTTGTGGCGGTACCTGGTCTACCGGAAGCGATACACGGAAGTGTATGGATCTGAACCCAATGCACCGAGGACAAGTTTACAACTGAGTCGCAGTAGTAGATGATGGTCAGGGTAGGAGTGGAGACGAAAAAATGGCAAAAGTTCCTGCTTTTAAAAAAGAGAGAAGCCGGGCGTGGTGGTGCACGCTTGTAATCCCAGCATTCGGGAGGCTGAGACCGGAGGATCCGGGTTTGCAGCCAGCCTCAGCTACCTAGTGAGGCACTCCGCAACTTAGTGAGACCCTGTTTCAAAATAAAGAATAAAAAATAGGGCTGGGGGTATAGCTTGGAGGTAGAATGCCCCTGAGTTCAATCCCCAGTACCGAAAAAAAAATTAAAAAAAAAAAAAGAGAGAGAAAGAAGAGATAGTAAAGGACGGGAGGTACCCACGTACATTCTAGGAATTTTAGAGGAACGTTGCTGCTCGGCATCCATGATTTGAAAACTGACAATACAGAAGAAGTGTGTACTAAAATATAAAAAAATCAGTCCATCTTGGTTCACAGGCGGCAGGCACTTATCCCTACACGCTACAACAAGAACCTTGACACACACACATCTGAATGAATAAACCAGCAAACGTATGTAACTCACAGGTAACGCCTTCCCTTTGTTCTCTCATTTGCAGTTCTAGGGATTGAACCCGGGGGCACGCCACCTCTGAGCTACATCCTGAGCGCTTTTTATTTTTTATTGTGAGACAGGGTCTTGCTCAGTCGCCAAGGCTGGCCTCAAACTTGTGGTCCTCCTGCCTCGGCCTCCTGAGTGGCTTGGGATCCAGGTGTGTTGAGAATCCAGGTTCCGTGGTTTGGATGCAGTTTTTTCCCCAAAGAGTTCCCTGTGTGGAGCTTGGTCCTCAGTGCGGTGAGGTTGAGGGGGGACCTTTAAGAGCCGGGTCGGGTGGGAGGTCCTTAGGTCTGTTGGGGGCATGCCCGCAGGCTGTGGGACCCAGCCTCTTTCTGGCTTCCTGTGTGGCGATGTGATCGCTCCCTCCCATACCCACTACTGACATTGCCAGGAGGTCCCCACTAGAGTCAAGCCAATGCTCTGATGCCCTCAAATCTCTAGAACTGAGTTAAATAAACCTCTTTTCTTCATAAAACGAGCATGCTTCAGGTATTTTGTTATAGTAATGAAAATCTAATACAGCAGGTTTGTCATAAAGAAAAAACAGATTCCAGTGGGAACAGAACAGGAGTCAGCTTGCATGACACCCTCAGGCTGTGAGGTCTGACTTCCATCCTGTGCTTAGAGATGAAGGCAACGTTGCAGCAGGAGGTCTCTCACTGGTCACTCTGAGTGCTCCTTCCGCAGGGCCTAGGTTCCCCCGCAGAGCGCCGGCCTGGCCCTTCCTCCGCTCTCTCTGAGGTGCTCACAGCCTCTGACAACCTGCAGCGATTATGAATCCGCAGGGCGTTTGCTTCTCCTTGCACATGATGGCAGATTTATGAAACCTCCACCTGTTTTCAGGTTCACTCCAGACCACATCTGCTTGGTCCCTCGTAAAACAGGAACTCGGCCATTTATGAGAACTATGTAATACTGGAACGAACGCCACCCTTTAAAAAATTATTTTAATAGTGCTAGGATGCATATGGCTTAAAATGGACCCTAATAACCAGGTCTGAGCTATACTAACATTGCTGTGCAACCAATACCCACAGCTTGTTCATCTTGCAAAACCGAAACTCTACACCCATCGAGTAATTCCCTGTTTCCTCCCAATCGGTCCCTGGAAACAGCATTCCAGTGTTCTGTCTATGAATCTGACTACTAGGTACTTCATGTATTTGGCTCCGGGAGACTGGCTCATTTCACTTAGTAGAATGCCCTCAAGTTTCTTCTGTGTCGTAGCACGTGTCAGAGTTTCCTCTTATTTTAAGGTTGACTAATATTCCACTGTGTGCACACGCCACCCTGTTCGTCCACTTGTCTGCCTTTTGACTATGACAAGTAACACTGCTGTGACCGCCGGTCACAGACGTCCCTTCCTGACCTTCATTTCAGTTCTTCTAGGTATACAGGCAGAAGCAGAGTTGCTGGGTCACACGGCGGTTCTATTTATACTTCTCTTTATACTTTTATTAGTGCATCCTAATTATACATCGTAATTCGATTCAGTGACACATTCGTGCACACACACAGCTCACTTGGTGTGTCTCCCACCCGTTCCCCCGTCACTTCCCCACACGTATTAGTGAGCTTGGTAGTGACCCCTGCATATGGACACGGCGTCATCTGACCTGTTTCCTCCTCGGTCCTCCCCCAACGTCCTCCCCCTCTGCTCCTCTCTCTGCATTTCCATTTTCTCTCCAGCTTCCACACAGGACAGAAAACACAGGACCCTTGATTTCTGTGACCGGCTGATCTCACTTAGCACAATATTCTCTCGTTCCATCCATTTTCCCGCAAATTATATAATTTTACTCTTCTTTATGGCTGAGTAGAACTCCCTGTGCGTATGTACCACCTTTTCTGTATCCACTGACCTGCTGATAGACCCCCAGGTTGTTTCTACCACTTGGCTACTGCAAATTGTGCTGTTCTAAACATGGTCTGACTGTAGCACTCTACTTTTAATTCTTTTCAAAAGATACTGAGGTCATAGGGTGATTCTAATCTTTTGAGGAACTTCCACACTGATCGCCATTGCAGCTGCACTAATTTGCAGTCCCACCAACAGCGTACGAGTTCCCATTTCCCCACATCCTCCTCAGCATTGATTACTGTTTGTATTTGCAATGACTGGCACCCTAACTGGAATTAGACCGAATCTCAGGATGACTGTTTTGATTTGCATTTCTCCGACTGCTCCATGATGTTGAATATTTTTTCATATATTTATTGGCCATTTGTATGTCTTCTTTTGAGAAGTGTCTGTTCAGTTCAGTTTCCCATTGTTTGACTGGGTTTTACTTTTACCTTTTTTTGTTGTTGTTGGTGGTGGTACTGGGGATTAAACCCAGGGGCATTCTGCCTTTGGTCTAGGTCCCCAGTCCTATTTTCTATTCTTTATTTTATTTATTTATTTTTTTTTGCGGTAATGGGGATTGAACTCAGGGGCATTCTACCTCCGAGCTATACCCCCAGCCCTATTTTTTATTCTTTATTTTGAAACTGAGTCTCACTAAGTTGCGGAGTGCCTCACTAGGTAGCTGAGGCTGGCCATGAACCCGGATCCTCCGGTCTCAGCCTCCCGAATGCTGGGATTACAAGCGTGCGCCACCACGCCCGGCTTATTCTTTATTTTTTGAAACAGAGTCTCACTAAGTTGCGGAGTGCCTCACTAAGCACCTGAGGCTGGCCATGAACTCAGATCCTTTGGTCTCAGCCTCCCAAGTACTGGGATTACAAGCATGCGCCACCACGCCTGGCTGTAGTTTTACCTCTTTGAGGAATGCTTTTTCTGTTCACCACAGTGACTGCTTCACATTCCAACCCCATCAGCTCTGCACAGGGAAGCCAATGTCTACACGGCTTTGCCAAGCCTGTCATTTAGTGAGTTTGTTTTGTTGTTGTTTTTTGTAGAACTGGGGATTGAACCCAGGGGCATTCTACCTCCGAGCTTCACCCCTAGTCCTATTTTTATTTTGAAACAGGGTCTCACTAAGTTGCAGAGGGCCTCACTAAGTAGCTGAGGCTGGCTATGAACCCAGATCCTCCTGTCTCAGCCTCCCAAGTACTGGATTACAAGTGTGCACCACCACGCCCAGCTCATTTAATTTTGAAAAAGTAGGACTTTTTCTGCTGTATAAACTATGAATTACTTATTGCTTGTTTTGGATACTACTTTGAACAAAACCACTACATATACTTCTTTATTCCTTTCATAACTCTGATACACTTTTAATTGTCTACTCAACATTGAGAGTATTTAATGGGAGCACTGCACATAGCCCTGCAGTTCTTCTCGGGTATACTGGCACTAAAGTGTGGTCTATTATCTCGTAATGTGGGAAGTGTAAGTCGCACTTGAGCTGCTACAGAGCGGGCTGGGGAGCGCCGAGAGAACGATGATTTATTTTGCTGGTCGCATCGTTCCAGCTTTGATCATTAGGAACTCTGTCCGTTTGCTAGTGTGTTCATTTGCTTTTAAATTTTCTGGGTCTACAAAAATTAACAGCAGCCCACGGAACAATCAGCCCACTCCAAGAGGCTCCGGCGGACATTGGTATTTAGAAAGCAAGGCCTGGGGAGCGGGTGCTCATCACTACTGGACTCACTGTTTCTAGGTCCTCTCGGCAGGAAATGCAAGGAAACATACGTGCACGGACACACATCTCTAAGTGTTTCTCTCCATCTTCTTTATCTGTAGCTCGTATTAAGTTAAACGTGATTTTGTACTTCTGACTCCAATTCTAATCTGTTATCATATTGTTCTAGCCTTCGCTGAAACCTGCCGCACCATCTGCCATCCATTTGGTCTTTTGTTTAACCCCACCATCCTGTACAGTACAGTAGTTTTGGAATTGTTAACCTGCACCTCCTCGGGAACTGGTTTTATCAAGGCACAGTGTTCATACATGGTTCCTTTTGCCACGAATCTCATGGTCACTGCTCATTTTCAAAGTTTCCTGAGCGTACACCTTCTCTTTAAACCATACGCTTGCAATACAGCTGGATTCTTTCATCACAGTCTGCATTACGTCTCAGGATCACCCAACATCCTAGCTCATTGTTTTTGAATTTGTGAACATCAAGTTTTACTCTTTGTGCTGTAAAGTTCAGTAAATTTTGGTAAGTGCCATGGATCAGCCCCTAGACCAACGTACAGTATATCTTCACCACCATCATAAAATGTCCTGTATTTCACCTGTTCAACCATCCTCTGCCCAAACTTCTGGCAACCACTGGTCTATTTACCGTCAATATAGTTTCCCCTTTTCTAGCATGCCATACAAAAGGATTCAGGCAGCAGAAAGTCTTTCTTCACTGGCCTTTCATGTAGCAATGTGCATTTAGGAAGAATCCTTCTGACATACTCATCATATGCACTCCTGTGGACAGGCTAGAATGCACAGGTGCAGGGAAAATGTTTGGAAGGATACCTGTTATTGGCCTCGTCTATGTCTGGTTGAAAGGCCTGGATTTAAGAATAGGAACACAGGAACAATTAAAAGAGGAAACTAAGTTTTATCCCCTCTGAGTTTTATCCCCACCCATTTTTTATGTCTATTTTGAAATAGGGTACCTCAGTCTTCTTATCTTAAAAATGGAGACAATACAATAGACCTTAACTTGCAGAGTTGGTGGGATTAAGTTCACTAACTTACACTTGACAATAGTATGTGTTCACTAAACCTTAACCACTCTGATTATGAACGCAGCCCTGTTATACAATACAGATGCCTAACTTTTCTTTGTGAAGTCACAGAGCCTTCTTGGGAGAAGTCAACAGGTAGTGACTGAAACATGTTAGGACTCTAGGATCTTAAATAAATGACGCCGTCCCAGTGAGGAAGTCCAGGCCTGTGGGAACCCCAGGTCCTTTCCTGGCCATGATGCCAGAGTCCCTGGAACACAATGAAGAAGATGCTCCCTTTAGGAACTTTTCCTACTCATTTGAGCAAGAAACTCTGAGCATCTGTTCCTAAACCATCCCGATGTTGTTAATTTTATAAGCATGAGCCCACTCTCAGAGACTTTGTTTTCTTTTTTTGTTTTTTTTTTAAGTACTGGGAATGAACCCAGGGGTGTTCTCCCTCTGAGCTGTTTTATTTTGAAAGAGTCTCACTGAGTTGCCAAGGGCTTCACCCCAGCCCTATATTACCTTTTATTTTGAGACAAAGTCTCACTAAGTTGCTGATGGTCTTGCAAAGTTGCTGAGACTGGCCTTGAACACGTGATCCTCCTGTCTCAGCCTCCCAAGTGCTAGCATTACTGTCTTTTCCAGATGAGGTTTTGCTGTCTCAGCTTCCAGTTCCTCCCCGGCCCACCTCTCAGCACTGAATCATAGGGAAAACACAGGCACTGTTTAACCATCCTTTTTCATGAGTTTCTTACTGAGACTTTAAACATGTTTTCTCTTGAACACTTTTTTTTTTTTGCATGTGTGAGAAATTTGTAATCTGACAGATTTCATACTACATTACTTTTTTAAGCTTGGAAAAACTTTGCATTACGTCCCCTGGGTTCTGCACCATGCCTTTGAAGATTTTGGAGGGGCACATATCTGTCTTAACTCTTTGCCAATTTTCTGTAATTAGACTTTACACTATATTTGCAGGAGACTTATGCGTTCTGTCCAAAGGCAGCTTGTACCCCACGGAAGGCGTGCTTATCCAGATGTTTGCTTGTTGCAGGAACATGAGACTGTCTGGAAGTGTCTGCCATGAAACCGTGACAGGCCTTCTTTCCCTGCGGTCACACGTAGGGTTCATAAGAGAATGTGTATATGACCCTCACTCCTTTTTTGTTTTGTTTTGTTTTGTTTTTGGTATTGCGGATTGAACCTAGGGATGTTCTACTTCTACCATTTTTTTTTTTTTTAAAGATAATGCCAACACTAATCCAACTCTTCCTGACCATTGAGAAATAGAACACTTCCCAAGCCATGTCATGAAGCTGGCATTACCCGGACTAAGACCAACCAAAGACAACCCAATAAAAGATAGCCAATGTCCATGAACATGGATGCAAAACTTCTAAACAAAATTTTATCAATCCGAACCCAATGGCAGCCAATGTCCATGAACATGGATGCAAAAATTCTTTTTTTTTTTTTTTTGTGGTACTAGGGATTGAACTCTGGGGCATTCTACCTCCGAGCTATACCCCCAGCCCTGTTTTTTATTCTTTATTTTGAAACTGAGTCTCACTAAGTTGCGGAGTGCCTCACTAGGTAGCTGAGGCTGGCTGCGAACCTGGATCCTCCGGTCTCAGCCTCCCGAATGCTGAGCCTCCCGAAGCGTGCGCCACCACACCCGGCTTGGATGCAAAAATTCTAAACAAAATTTTATCAATCCAAACCCAGTAATACTTAAAAAGGATACTACTATTCTTCCATTGTCATTCTGTGGATGAAATCCAGGGCCGTGTACACATTGAGTGTGTGCCCCAGGACTCAGCTGTGCTGCCAGCCAAGGACAAAGTCTTTGACCAAGTGAGGCTTATCCTAGGACTACCAGGATGGTGCAATATTCAAAGATCAGTTTGCCATAATGAAAGAAAAAAAATGATGGTCTCAGTATGTATGGAAAAAACTTGTGACAAAATCTGTGGTCTGGGAATTATTATTAGTCAATAAGGAGCAACTGCGAAAACCCCAATTTAACAGAAGAGGGGAGAGGACACATACTTGCTGGCCATGCCCACTCAACGTGGACGATTCTTATAACTAAATGCACGACTCAAAAAAGAAATGAGGCGGACTTCATCAAAATTAAAACCTCTGCTCTAGCACAGAAACTATTAAGAAGATGACATTTCACAGAATGGAGAAATATTTGAAAAAATATAGATCAGACAAATGGTGAGTGTCCTGATTCAGAACAACTCTCAAAACTCAACACCAAGGCCAAGGGTGGTGGCGCAGGCCTGCAATCCCAGGACTTGGGAGGCTGAGACAGGAGGATCTCGGGTTTGAGGCCAGCCTCAGCTACTTAGTGAGACCTTGTTTCCAAATAAAGAATAAAAAGTAGGGCTTGGGGTCTAGCTCGGAGGTAGAATGCCTCTGAGTTCAATTCCCAGTACCACACACACACACACACACACACACACACACACACACACTACTAAGGAAACAAAATTTATTTTTTAAAAAATGAGTAAAATATTTTAACAGACTTCACTTAAAATATGAATATAAAATTAGCTCATGATGTAATCCCAGCATTTGGGAGGCTGAGACCAAAGGATCCAGGTTCGAGGTCAGCTTCAGTTGCCTAGTGAGGCCCTCCACAACTTAGTGAGAACCGGTTTCAAAATAAAGAATAAAAAATAGGGCTGGGGATATAGCTTGAAGGTAGAACACCCTGAGTTCAATCCCCAGTACCTCAAAAAAAAAGCTCATGAAAATATTCTTAGCCTTATTAGTCGCTAGGGAAATGATGCAAATTAAAACCACCAGGAATCGCCAGGCCACGCCTATTAAAATGCTGAAAACTGAGACGTATGCCACATGCAAATAAGAACGAAGAGAAGAGCTAGAGCGCATGCCGGGGTGACCTCCAAGTCCTGAGACTCAGCGAGAGACCAGGTCCCTCCAAAGAGGACATACTGCAAGAGTCCATTTTTATATATAAAGTCCTAGAAAATGTAAACTAACCTGTTTATAGAAAGCAGGTCAGTGGGTTGCCCGGATATAGATGGATAGGAGGGCGGAAGAGACAGACGGACAGACAGAGGAGCTGGCACCCCTTTCTTCAAAAGACTTAATGAAGGAGGCCGTTGCTGTCGCCGGGATGGATGGGGACCTTCCTCACCTTCACTGTGGGACTGTGGGGTGGCTGCTTGGGGGGTGGATGTCAAAACTTATTCAACTGTACACCTGAAATATATGTCGCTTACTGCATAGCAACTACACCTCAATAAGGCTGTTAAGTCCATCGGCGTGCTAAGGATAGCAACGATGAGTGACTAACATGTTGATGAAAATCTTTTTCAAATTCTCATAAGAAAAGTCCCTCCTCCTCCTCCTCTTCTCCTCCTCCTCCTCCTCCTCTTCCTCTTCCTCCTCCTTCTCCTCTTCCTCTTCCTCCTCCTCCTCCTCCTCTTCCTCTTCCTCCTCCTTCTCCTCCTCTTCCTCTTCCTCCTCCTTCTCCTCCTCTTCCTCTTCCTCCTCCTTCTCCTCCTCTTCCTCTTCCTCCTCCTTCTCCTCCTCTTCCTCTTCCCCCTCCTTCTCCTCCTCTTCCTCCTCCTCCTCTTCCTCTTCCTCCTCCTTCTCCTCCTCTTCCTCCTCCTCCTTTTTTAGCTGTACTGGGGATTGAACTCAGGGGCATTCTCCCTCCAAGCTACACTCCCAGCCCTATTTTTTCTTCTTTATTTGGAAACAGAGTCTCACTAAGTTGCAGAGGGCCTCACTAAGTTGCTGAGGCTGGCTGCGAACCTGCGATCCTCCTATCTCAGCCTCCTAAGTACCGGGATTACAAGCGTGTGTCACCACACCCGGCTCAAAAGCTTCTTTAGAGAAATTGCAGGAAAAAAAAAAAAAAAAAACAACAACCCAAGTGTCTGTGTTCTCGTGTCGGGAGCAGACCTCCTGAGTCACGGTTAAGAGGAACTAACAAGCAAAGGGCTCATGGGTGCATTCCGCACTCCAACGGGGGGGGTGAGGGCGAAGCAGCACATTTCAGTCTGTTTATCCTTAAGCCCTCCATGAGGCAGCCAACCTGGCTTATCTACAGTAGAACTGAAAAATTAATGAGGTGCCGCTGCAACCAATCGAAGCCCAGGACAGGGCGAGGACCTGACCTCAACAAACAAGACGATCCCACATTCCAACAGGAAGTGGGATGGCGGAATAATTGTTCTGTCCTAAAATGCCCTTCTCAGAAGATCTACTTAGATTTAAATTTTTACACAATTATCTTAACTTGAAGGAACAGTGTTCCTTTTCAGACAAAAGAACAGAGTTTTCTTCTATATTTTTTCTAGCATTTTATAGGTTTTTTTTCACTTGTTTTATTTCTGTTTTTGTTTTTGTTTTTCCTGTGTCAAATTATTCCAGAATCTTTTACTGAAAAGGCTATTTCAGTGGCACACGCTTGTAATCCAGTACTTGGGAGACTGAGACAGGAGGATTGCAGGTTCACAGCCAGCCTCAGCTACTTAGTGAGACCCTGTCTCAAAATAAAAAATAAAATAGGGCTGGGAGTGTAGCTTGGAGGTAGAATGCCCCTGAGTTCAATCCCCAGTACCACAAAAAATAAAATAGGGCTGGGGGTGTAGCTCAGAGGTCGAATGCCCCTGGGTTCCATCCCCAGTACCAAACCAAAGCAAACCAAAGCAAACCAAAGCAAACCAAAAACTACTCCTCATCAGTGTATCACCTTTATACCTTTCCTAACAATGAGGTGTCCAGCCAGGTGTGGTAGTACATGCCCCAGGCATCCCAAGACAGGAGGCTCACAGGCTGGAGGCCAGCTGAGGCAATTTAGACCTCCAACAACTTAGAGAGACCCTGTTTCAAAATAAAAAATAAAAAAAGGCTAGAGGTTCTATCTTGGAGATAGAATGCCTCTGGGCTCAATCCCCAGTACCAGAAAAGAAATAAAAGAAACAAAATGAGGCGTCCGTTTATATACTGTTGACTTTAAATATGAACTTTCTATCCTGAACCATCGATCTTTATGCCACTCTGTTGAATACAGTTATACCATCATTTCTTAAAATTCCTAGTTATTTAGGTTCTCAGAATTCCTTCATGTTTTCAATTAAATTTTAGTTTGTCAATATTACAAACGGTACTATAGACTAGAAAGGAAAAAAATAATGGTCTCAGTATGTATTAAAAAGTGTATGACAAACCAGGCGTGGTGGTGCACACTTATATTACCAGTCTTTGGGAGGCTGAGACATGAGGATTGCAGGTTCGAGGCCAGCCTCATTAAGTAGCAAGATTCTCAGCAACCTCGTGAGATCCTGCTTCAAAACGAAAAAACACAAAGGGCTAGGGGTGTACGTCAGAGGTAGAATGCCCCCCAGGTTCAAGTCCCAGTACCATACATACCACACACACACACACACACACACACACACACACAGACACACACACACACACACACACACACACACACACACACACACACTGAATTTTAGGCATTTTACCAGGTGTGGACTGGAAGTTCACTGTGGTTTCAAATCATGTTTCCCTACTGTAAATTAAATTTCAGACACAAGAAATTCTACCATCACTAATTTGCTATTTACTTGTAAAGCTGAAACAGCACCCCATCCTCATAGTAACAAGACGCACACCGGGCCTCTGCAGAACACGCTGACTCTGAACTGAAATCTCTATTTCTTCAAATTAAAAGCTGCTCACTACTTTCTGTTTATTCTAACCATTAAAGATGAAGCCGTTCTTGAGATACCGAAATAAATAAATAAACCAAAAACCACCCCTCTTCTAAAGGCAAAGCTAGGTATTGCCAGCCGAGCACTTAAGGAACCGCAGCTACCTGCACTGCAGCCTCGCTCAGTCCTGCGCTGACCTTGACCTTGACCGACCGTGGACGTGGTCTACAGCGCATGGCCGTGGGTGTACTGAGGTTGACAGTCATCTCTGGACTGCAGTGTCTCTTGCGTCTCACCGCCCGTGGCCCCCTGTGGGGCTTAGAGTTCCGGAAAAATAAGTTTTACTTGTCATAAAGAACAAAATCATACCATTTGTAGGGAAACCCACAGAACTGGAGACGTTACAAGGGGTGGAGCAGCTTTACGTTGTCAGGGACCCAGAGGTGTGGTGGGGGGTGAGGCTGAATTCCTTAGAAACGGAGCTGTGAGCTGGAACATTAAAGGGTTGGATGTTTCAACAGTACACACACGCTCTGTTTGATCAGCAGCCACATTACCAAGCACTTGATATAAATCCTCCTGTGTAATACAATGTTCCCACTCCTACGTAGGCACTATTTCCATGTGTATTTCATGTGTATTTTATAAATATAAATAGAGAAACTGAGGCACAGAAGAGGGGTTTTTTGGTTGTGGTTATTGTTTGGGTACAGGGAATTGAACCCAGGGGCATTCTACCTTGAGCTACACCCCCAGTCCTATTTTCTATTCTTTATTTTGAAACAAGGTCTCACTAAGTTGCGGAGGGCCTCACTAACTAGCTGAGGCTGGCCGCGAACCGGATCCTTCCGTCTCAGCCTCCCAAGTACTGGGGTTACAAGTGTGAGCCCCCACGCCCGGCTTACCTTTTGTTTTGACATAGGGTCTTGCTAAGTTGTTGAGTCTGGCCTTGAACCTGAGATCCTCCTGTCTCAGCCTCCTAGGTACTGGGATTACAGGCATGTACCACCATGCCTGGCTTCAGAAGAGTCTTAATAAAGGTTTGATGGGGTCACTGAGGAGGTCACTGAGGTTGGCCGCAGGACCACGAGTCGAGACTCTGGAGCTGAGTGCAAGTGTCATCCTGTTGCTATCACATTTCTACAGGAGTGGACCCCATTTGACCCTCACTCACAGGGAGAAGGACGGCTGGCAGAAGGCCCTCCCTGAGGCCAGGTGTGTGCAGGTGAGCTGCTCTCCTAGCTGTGGGCCCTGTGGAGTGAGTCACACCGTCTGGTCTAGAAAGGGGAACTCTAGGTCCCAATAAAGAAGGCAACTTCAGCCGAGCGTGGTGGCGCACACACACTTGTAAGGGCAGGGAACCTAGGAGCAGAACAGATGCAAATAAATCACCCGCAAAAGGAACAGACGCAGGGACGGTTATAAGACACGGACACAGTGAGCAGGCAAGATCTATGGAGATTAGAACAAGGCGTCAGCCCTTTCGATTCAGGGCCACTGGTGGAAAGAAAGCTTAAGAGTGATGAAGGCAAGGAAGAAGGCAGCGTCACCAGGAGATTAGACTCTGCCAGCCGAAAGACGATGAGTCAGGTGAAATTGGACAAAAGACATTGGGTCCCTAAGACCTAATTCCGACCAATCATAAAAGGGCAGATGGAAAGCTTCATTAATGTATAAAACTCACCTCCCAAGAACTTTCACAGTTACTATCCTTCAGAGACACATTCTTCACTGTGCCGGGGAGCTGTTTTTGGTTTTCTATCTTTCCTCGACTTAAAATAAGCTTTAGGATTCCTACACCCTTCATTAGTCCTCGAAATTTATTTGTTGAAATCCACTGGACAAGAACCCAATCAGAGGAGACACCCCCATAGCATTTTGACACCCCGAAGAGAACCCATGAAGAAAGGATTTGGTTACACCTGTAATCCCAGTACTTGGGAGGCTGAGACAGGAGGATCACAGGCTTGAGGCTACCCAGGTAACTCAGTGAGGACCTCGGCCACTTAGGGAAACTGTTTCAAAATAAAAAATAAAACGGCTGGGGGTAGCTCAGCGGTAGAATGCCTCTGGGTTCAATGTGCCAAAAAAACAAAAAAACAAAACAAAAGCTATCTTCATGAAAAGCGAAAGGGAGACCTTTCCTGGGAGAAGCATCATTAGGTGAAGGTGAGGAGTCTGGTCCACATTTCGTCCAGTTCTGGAGAGGAGGCAGGAAGAGGCAGCTCACCGGGCGGCATGTGCACCCCGTGCCAACGAGCTTTCGTGGTTGGAAGCAGGAGCTCCTCTGTGCTCAAGGCCTGGAGTCAGGGCTGGGAGGTGTCTGGGCAGGAGTCCTCCAGCCAGAATCTAAAGACCTGACGATGTAGCTTAAAAAAAAACCTATGCACAGTGGAACTCAAAGTTTGTTTTTAAAAATGGACCTAGTGAGGCACTCCGCAACTTAGTGAGACTCGGTTTCAAAATAAAGAATAAAAAATAGGGCTGGGGGCGTAGCTCGGAGGTAGAATGCCCCTGAGTTCAATCCCCAGTACCGCAAAAAAAAAAAAAAAAAAATGGACATATATGCATTGGAAAAATACTGAAAGAGCATAGACTCAAAAATCAATAGCATTTATTTCTGAGAGTTAGAATTACATTTTTTAAAAAAGCATTTCCCCTATTATTTTTTTTGAAGTATTCACCAACAAACATGTATTATACCAATGACAAAAAAAAATCAATTCAATGTTTCTAAAAATAAGGGTAATTCTCAGACAGTGCCCATCTGAAAATTTATGAGAAGGTTAAAAAAAAAAACTGGTCTGTTTTAGAAGCAATTACATCTAGAAGCTGGATATGAGGACTGGAATCTTTGTAGTTACAAAATGTGTGACAATTGCCCATGTAAGATGACATTTATTTATTTATTTATTTATTTATTTATCAATAAAAGGTTTCTTTCCAACTCAAACTTTGGGGTTAATGCCTTAGGGAAAAGCTACTTTTCAAGATGCTCATTTCCAAGATTTAAAATAATCAAATGCAATGTCCTCTTATCACCAAGTTAACGGGAGAAAAATCTAAAATGAGGAATTTTATGTACTTCATGAGTTAGCTCAAACTCTCCCCAGCCTGATGATCAGTCTAGCTTCCAAAGACTGTCTGGGGGGTGGCAGTGACAGACCTCTTTAAGTGTTAAAGGAATATGGACCAAGTTATAATCCTGAGTTTGTGGTAATTCCAGTGAAAGGCGATTGTGGTAAGTTATCATGCTAATAAAACTACTACTATCTATGCTGTGCTCCGTGTCTGGGGAGCAGCTGGTGAGGGATACGTGGCCTTCACATCACCCGATGGCTGAAGAAGTCAAAGGAAAAATGTCATTTCAAGAAATAAACCAAGAATCTGAAATTCCAATTTCAATGTCTACAAAGTTTTTGCTGGAACACGGCCTTGTTTATTCTTTGACATCTTGTCTTGGCTGCTTTCATAGTCTGACCACTTCTTCAAAGAATTGCCACATAGACCTTTGGGCTCTCAAAGTCTACCTAAAGTACTCACGAACTGACCCTTGATGGAAAAAGGTTGCCCCACCTATGCCAAGTGTTTAAGGATGGTGATAAACATTCTTTTATTGTCTATGGTTGGCCTCTAGGTGGCAGCAAAGATCCTTAACTCGAAGAAAGAAAAAACTAAACACCAAAAAAACTACTGCCCTGGGGAGGATGTTTACGTTTCCGATTAACTCATCCCCTAAAAAGTCCCCTAAAAGTTTATGTTTCCAATTAACTCTTCCCCAGAAAAAGTCCCCTAAAAGTTTACATTTCCAATTAACTCTTCCCTTTGAACAAGACAAAACATTTTTCTACATATGTTCAATAAGACAAAAGTTAAATGTCTAAAAGAAGCTGAAGGATTCATTTAAGTCCAGAATTAATCCCCACAATGAAATTGAGCATTTATTTGCTCCAGCCCCAAATAAATACTCTGTACTATGCACCACTAAAGAGACTGCTCACTCTGAATAGGTCTCTAGAACATGCTTCTCTTAGTAGATGGAATTATTTTAACTTCTTAAGTTTTCAGGTTAATATCATCAGTTCAGTCAACTGGATTTAGAATTAGTGGAGTGTGTGTGTGTGTGTGTGTGTGTGTGTGTGTGTGTGTGTGTGTTGGGCTCCAACTTTGATTTAAGTGGTTTTAGGCTCCAACTGACTGTTAGCACAGTCACAAACTAGCATTTTAGTATAGACACAGTCACAAACTAGCATTTTTACGGCCAAATTTCACACCTGAATCAAAGCACACACGTTCCGTCTGCCTGTTTGCCATCACATAAAAACCTCCTGAGGGTGTCGTGGAAGACGATGCAAGCCCACGTTACTGGCACGGTAATGTCACTCCTCTTTTTCCTTCGTTTGTTTTGTTCTTTTAGTCCGGGGGATGGAACCCAGGGGCATTCTACCCGCCAAGCTACACTCCCCACTCCGTTTTTATTTTTTATTTTGCGACAAGGTCTCACTAAGATGCTGAGACTGGCCTTGAATCTGCAGTCCTCTTGTCTCAGCCTTCCAAGCGCTGGGATTACAGGTGTGCACCACCATGCCTAGTTATTATTCATATTTTTAAAAAATACAGGTTCCTCATTTCTCAACAAGAACACACAAAGCGCTGAGCCCCTTCTTGGAGCTCAGCAGAGACAAGACTTCGGGCACAGCCTTCCTCTGGCAATCACATCCGAGCCCCAAACTTCTGCTCCCTTTTCTTTTCTGTAAATTTCAATTATAGAGCTTTCAAAAGACAAATACAAATCAAATAGGACAAAGACTGACCCCATACTGAATATCTAGCTTAAATAATCCTGTCTTTTCTCTTTTTCCGACAACCCATCGTATTCGTTGCTAAACCATTTGAAAGTTGCATGCAGGCCGGGCGTGGTGGCGCACGCTTGTAATCCCAGCATTCGGGAGGCTGAAACCGGAGGATTCGGGTTCTCGGCCAGCCTCAGCTACCTAGTGAGACACTCCGCAACTTAGTGAGACCCGGTTTCAAAATAAAAGAATAAAAAATAGGACTGGGGGTGTAGCTTGGAGGTAGAATGCCCGAGTTCAATCCCCAGTACTGCAAAAAAAAAAAAAAAAAAAAAAAGAAAGTTGCAGGCACCGTGGTAATTCATCCCTAAATAATTCCCCACGTGGCGCCTATAATGAAGACAGTGTCCTCCACATCCACGACACCACTGTGCACCTAAGAAATCAGCAATCATGTCATGTTATTATCTAACACCCGATGAACATGGAAACCTCCTCCATTTAGCTCCAATGGTTTTTAGGGGCTTGATGTTGACACAGGAGCTAATCTAACCCCCGGGGATTCAACCTCCAAGCTTATACCCCTAGCCTATTTAATTTTTTTTATTTTGGAGCAGAGTCTCACTAAGTTGCTGAAGGCCTCACTACATTGCTGAGGCTGGCCTCAAACCCGGGATCCTCCTGTCTCAGCCTCCCAGCACTGGGATTACAGGCATGGGACACCATGTCTGGCTTGTTCCTCCTTTAAAGGAGGGTAGCTCTTGCCTCACTCTCTGTGTACTTGTCTTTCATGACGCTGACTTCTCAAGACACCCGACCATTTGCCTCGTAACACCCACATTCTGGATGTTTCCGACTGTCTTTCATGTGGAGCCACTTAAATCGCTTTGCTCCTTTGTACGCCCTGCACATCGGAGGCCGGGTCTGAGGCTTGGTGGGAGAATGCTGCACCCCTCGCCCTGCGTCGTGCAGAGACCTGTGAAATGGGAGGCTCACTCTGACCCATGGGTCAGAGCATTCACTGCCCTCGTCATTTTCCCTTTGCAATTAGCAAATGTCGGCGAGGCTACGTTTCCTCATGGTGCAAACACCCTCTACCTCAAGCGCCTTCCAGGGAGTGATTCTGGGATGTGGCCGAATCAAGCATCTCATCAAGGGTTAATAAGTGCTATTACTCCTTTCCCATTCAGTAGCTGGCATTGTCCTATAAAAAGAAGTTTTCTCTGTTTAACAGAGAATGGCCTAGAATTCCTTCTAAGGACCAAAGTGCATGCTGGATCACTTACCTTAAACCTCAATTCCACAGCAAGCAGGAGAGGACTGGGTATTTCTCCTTCTTTCACCATGGATTCTGGTGGTTTCACTTTTAAATTTCTGCAATCAATTCTTTATTATTTTTGATGCTCGAGTTGTCTCTGTATATTTATCCTACATACATATTTTTTCTTCTTCTTTTTTTTTTTTTGGTACCAGGGATCCAACACAGAGGTGTTTTACCTCAGAGGTACACCCTCAGCCCTTCTTAAATCATATTTTAAAACAGGGTCTTGCTAAGTTGCTAAGGCTGGCCTTGAACCTCCGATCCTCCTATCTCAGCCTCGCACATACTGGGATTACAGGCATGCACCAGTGTACCCAGCTTGTAAGAGTGTTTGCTATTTGGATGCTTGAGATTGGCCCTCATCACTTTTTGTAAAATGTGCTTCCGGGCTCTCTTTCCTTAGCTGAGACCGTGCACCGGCGCCACCTGCTACAAACAGCTGCTCCCCACCCTCCTGCATCCCAGGAGCAGCTCCATCCTGGAGACCAACTTTCTCCTTCTAGACTGCATCATCCAATGAAATCAAAGCAATCGACTGCTTCCCCATCCTGCTCCATCTTTGCTTGACACACTGCCCGCCATTCAGAAGAACCGTGCAAATTCACAGAGCCACACCAAGGCCATAAAGTGGCAGGTGGGCAGCACACCTCGCCTCGTACGTCCTTGCCGCCATCTTACCTGGCGTAGTAGTCGTTGGGTGGAACAGCTTCCTGGAAGAACTGGAACTGGTATAAGTACAGCCCAATCAGGTGTCCGGCAGTGAAAATCGCCAACAGAACACAGAGGCAGCTGAACAGCAACGGGTCAAAGGTCCGGCACCAGGACCACCAGGTGCACAGACCCAGGAAGACGAAGAAGTACACGGCTGAGGTCAAGGACGGCAGCATCATACCTGGGGAAGAAGAGAAGCTTCCAGAGAGAGGCAGGGCCGAAGTTCACCTGCCGCTGGTGCCGCTAAGGACTGGGAAGTATATGAATCTTCTTCACATGTTGTTAGGTATTGATCAGGTTTTTAAATGTTAATTGCAATTTATTAATATCAGAATCAATGCTATAGTTATTGTGAAAAAAGTCATCCATAAAGTAATAATTTTTCAAATACAGCGAAAGACCAAATAATGAAGAAGTTCTATGTCATTTGAATTGAGCAAACATATCCCTCCCTCCCTCCCTCCTCCTCCTCCTCTTCCTCCTCTCCTCTCCTTCCTTTCATGCGTGGTACTAGGGTTTGAATCCAAGGGCACTCTACTTCTGAGCTACACCCCCAGCCCTTTTATTTTTATTTTTTAGGTACTGTGGATTGAACCCAGGACATTCTACCTCTGAGCTACACCCCGAGCCCTTTTTTATTCTGAAACAGGGTCTTGCTAAGTTGTTGAGGCTGGCTGCAAGCCTGCAATCCTCTTCTTTCAACCTCCCAAGTACTGGGATTACAGGCCAGTGCCACTGTAACCAGCTATACGTATTTTAAAACAATTTTATTGGGCCTTTTGAAAGGCGTCCTCATTAAAATATTGGGCTTTATTTCTTGAGAAATGTGACTTGCGTTTTCTCCTTTTTTCCCCCTACAAAACCAACTCCAGTTATGTTATTCCATCTCTGCAATTTGAAGGGGACAGTGCGGGTATTTAAAGTCCCCGCAGCTGGCGAGTGGCTGGACAGGAGGCGGCAAGATCAAGATAGCATCTTCACGGACCGTGCAGACGGAGGCCAAAACTTAGAGGAAGCGAGAGTCTCTGCCGGGAGATTTCAATCTCACTTCTGAAGAATAGTAGTGCATCCTGGAGAGTTAATTTAGGAATTTGAAGGGCTCAGCATAAACAGACGTGCTGTGGGGACACAGGGCGGGCCACCTCGGGCCACTCAGACTGTCAACTGCCGCAGATTGCCACCGCAAGGATCTGAGGAAGAGGAATGGTCTTTGATCTCAACACAGAAGATGGGGTTGCCTAGCGACGGGAGCAGATTATCTTAAGAAGGTAAGAGGCTCCATCCGAAAGCTCCAGAGCTCGGGCTGAACAGGAACCTCGACAAGAGGCTCGGAGCTGTCCTGGATGGCCCGTTTCCTGCTCTCTTTTCTCTCCCGCTATGGCTTTCTCTTTCCCCAGAGGCCCCATTGACCGCACCGTGCACAGCCTGGGCCCAGGGACACTCACCGGAGGAGCCCAGCAGGATGGTGACGACCACCTTGCCCGCCGTGGTTATCATGTTCCCGATGAACTCCTTCAGCCTGGAGGCCAGCGCGGCCAGCCTGCGCACCGTCTTCAGCTTGGTGCTGTCCTGCAGCTCCCCGTCCGCCCCTTCACCTTCTAAGTCCTCCTCGTAGATCAGCGCCTCTTCGGAATCTATTTTTTCTCCTCCAGCCTAAAAAAAATGAAAAAACAAAACCCCTCGGTCCAGACCTCTGCTGATCCAAGCGGCAGGTTATATGTTTCCGAATCGACCGGTCAGTCCCTGGTCAGTTTCACAAATCAGGAAAATGAAATGCAGATCTCCAGTCCCCGGGTTTCTGTTACTCCCCGTGAACACCCCAAGCCACACTGACCTTCCCAGAAGCAAACAGGAAACATCCTTCATCACGGGTGCTCTAGCAGTAATGCCGGATTGCCTACACGTGCTTGGGTTTTGTTTTTCAATAGTCAGAAGAAGAAACTGTCTGGAACCTGTGTTAGCAATCTCAGTTTTGATTTGATCAGTTGTGGGGTGTGTGTGTGTGTGTGTGTGTGTGTGTGTGTGTGTGTGTGTGTGTGTTTTACAGGGGACTCACCCATCTACCACTGAGCTACAGCCCCATCACTTTTCATTTTTTTCTTTTGAGATAGGTTGTCTCTTAAGTTGCTGAGGCTGGCCTTGAACCTGCGATCCTCCTGTCTCAGCCTTCCAAGTGCTGGGATTATAAGTGTGTGCCATGGTGCCCGGCCAGCACAGCTACCTTCACGACTTCCACACCACGATCCACTGGGATCTGTCACCTGTGGCTGTACCCAGGCGAGCCATGCAGGAGGAAGAGCTCCTCCAGGCAGGAAGCTTGGCCGAAGCCGGGGTCACTGCTCTAGGAGAGGAAGATGCAGGATGCCGCGAGGGCCTGGGTCACAGTCAGAAACACACTGGTGACTTTCATAATAAATGACTTATTATTTAATTATAGACTGGCTGCGGATGTAGATTAGATCAGAAGCCTTTGCAGGCTCACATAAATGCATGGCTTGACCTCTTCTAGGAAAGACTGGGCCTCGTGACCTTTATAAACAGACCACTGTACTTTGGGTCTTTCAGCGTTTTTAGACCAAGATCCCTGGGGCCTTCAGCTGGAAATGCCTTGTCAACCTGCTCGCTGAGAGGGTGAGAGCGAGGTGGGTTAGACTCTGCGAGTCCCTCTGTCCTGGTGGGTCGGGGCCAGAACCGCCATTAGTCAGCTAGGGCTGCCTCGTCACAGGAAGGCCTTTCCCTGACACGATTCAGCTGCTGCAGTATAAACACGGGCCGTGCAGGAACGGCTCACGCTCACATATTTACTAACAAGCAGCCTCGCTCCCTGGCTCAGAATCTGTCTCTGTACTGAACATGACTCGAATCTGGCCTGTGACCCAGGAAAGCCAGCAGCTGTAAACAAAGACCCAGCGTCCTTGGTTCCTGAGCCATCTTAGAAACGAAACGCAAAGTGAGCCCTTTAGGGTTCAAACAGTCAAGTAGAATATCACATAAAATGGTTATCCATGGCAAAACTTAAAGCACAGTTATTAGTACTGGGGATGGAGCCCAGGGGCATTCTATCTCCGAGCTCTACCCACAGCCCTTCTTATTTTGAAACAGGGTCTCGCTAAGTTTTTGAGGGTCTCACTAAATTGCTGAGGCTGGCCCCAAACCTGCACTCTTCCTGTCAGCCTCCCAAGTACTGGGATTACAGGTGTGTGCCACCACGCCCGGCTTCTAAAACCTATTTAAAGATGTTTAAGTCTTTTACCTCACCTCTTTGAGAGTTGCGGAGCTCCACAGGAAATCCTGTCATGGGTGACCACACAGGTGAACCTGGAGGACCTCAGGCCGAATAAACAAAGCAGGCCCAGAAGGACACGTGCCGCCCGACCCCACTAGCACTGGATTCTCAAAGTCCAGCTCCTTAGTGGGGTACAGTGATGAGTGCCGGGGGAATGGGCAGGGAAGGTGGGACCCGGGACACAGGGCACACAGCTTTAGTTAGGAGGAATCATGTCTGGTGATATAGCCCACATCATGCAACTACAGATGAAAACAATGTCTTGCGTATTTCAAAATACCTAAAAGAGAGCCGGGCGTGGTGGTGCACGCTTGTAATCCCAACATTTGGGAGGCTGAGACCGGAGGATCCGGGTTCGTGGCCAGCCTCAGCTATCTAGTGAGGCACTCTGCAAATTAGTGAGACCCTGTTTCAAAATAAAGAATAAACAAAAATAGGGCTGGGGGTATAGCTTGGAGGTAGAATGCCCCTGAGTTTAACCCTCAGTAACACAAAACAACAACAACAACAACAACAAAAAACCCAAAACAACAACAACAAAAAAGAACTAAAAAAAAGGTTTTTAAATGTCTACAGCACACACACACACACACACACACACACACACACACACACAAAATAATAAGCACTTGAGGTAACAGTTAGTGCTAGTTAGCATGATTTGATAATTTCACAATATATACATGAATCAAAATGCTGCATTGCACCCCACACCTGGAGACATATTATTTGTCAGCTGGGCACAGTGGCACACACCTATAATCCTAGCATTTGGGAGGCTGAGAAGGTAGGTTCGAGGCCAGCTTCAGCAACTTAGTGAGGCCCTGTTTCAAAGCAATAAATGAAGTAGGGTTGGGAGTGTAGCTCAGAGGTAGAATGACCTTGGGTTCCGTCCCCAGCACCCCTCCCTCCTCAACAAAAAGGAAGAAAGAGAGAGAGAGAGTATTTGTCAATCAAAAATAAAACAAAAAATAAAAAGTAAAAGCTCCTGATTTCAAACTCTGGTTTTTTGTTTTGTTTTGTCTGGCACTAGGGATAGAACCCAAGTGGTTTTACCACTGAACAATACCCCCAGCCCTTTATATTTTTTATTTTGAAACAGGGTTTTGCTAAGCTGCTGAGGCTGGCCTTGAACCTGCGATCCTCCTGTCTCAGCCTCCCAAGTACTGGGATTACAAGCCTGTGCCCCCTGGCTGGGCTTTGACTCCCCGTGAAGACAGTGTGTTAGGCGCATATCTCACTGATTAAGGAAGCTCTCGGTGCCACGGAGCTGGGCTGTGCTCTCTGCCCCACAGCAGGGCGTAGACACAGGCAAAACCCCAGCCCTCACCCACCCCCACGCCCAGGAGCATCTCTTCTAACCCACTAGGGGCGGAGGAGGCCCGGCATTAGTGTGACCGGACCCACGCATCCTTAGCTCCGCGCACTGTACGCTTCGTGAGGGCTGGAGTAAGCCCTAGGCTCATCTAGGGAGCTTCGGGAGGGCAGAGTACCAGGCCCGCCCTCCGACTCGCTGAGCCACAGATTCCTGGGGTGCCCAAGTGAACCACTGCTCTGCGCCTGTGCCCCAGCGGGCCCCGCCTCCGGGCTGGGTTCTGCTCTGTGTGGGGTCGCCTGCGTGGGCGCGATATCAAGATGCTTCCTTTGCATGGCATCTTGGCTTTTGGAGCAGCTCAGTCTCTTTTTCCTCTTCTCCACAGTTAAACACCAGCGTTTGCAAACATTTCTGCGGGCGTGCATCAGAGCGCCGTGCAAGAAGAAGGCGGGGTGTGGCTAGTCCCCGTTGTTTATGCATTGCTCGATGCGAAAAGGTCACACTTATATATTTATCTTAACCGAGCGGGTGCATCTCAACAGAAGAGCCTTCCCGGGGAGGGAAGGGAAGGCGTGGTGAGCCACGGGGAGATGTGCTCCCCCCCCCCCCCAGAGCACAGGAGGAAGACCCGGGAGCCACGGGCACCGACCTGCGAGTTAGGAATGCCCAGCGCCAGGGCTCCCCAGAAAAAGCTAATAATTGACTCTGCTGCTCAACATGCTTCAGAAAAAGTACTCTCTTCCAAACGGAGAAGAGAAGTTTCGATTGTTCTTCAGTTCGCGTAGAAGAGTGAGTATGTCGATGTAGGCTTTCCACCATGGGGAAAGACAAATGAGTTATGAGACAGGGACCAGCTAGGATAGTGGTTGGGGGTCTGTGGAGTCCTCAAAACAAACCCTCCTGTTCCCAGGGCATCTCTCCCCAATACCCTGAGATCTAATAACTCTGGGGGCCTCTCTGGCCCTGTGTGGGAACATTTAAAAACTTCCCCAGTCAATCACCAAGTAAGGGATGGCAGCCGTCTCCAAGAAGCACCTGAGTATATTTGAAAAGGATGCTAGCCAAATTGAATGGGCTGCATTTTGTTTTGTGTTTTGTTTTGTTTTGGTCCTGGGGATTGAACTCAGGGACATTCTATTTCCAAGCTATACCCCTTTTATGTTTTTGTTTTGAAACAGAGGGTCCCTAGGTTGCTGAAAGTCTTGCTACATCACTGAGGTTGTCCTCTAACCTGCAATCCTCCTGTCTAAGCCTCCTAAGTACTGGAATTATATGTGTGCATGTCACCACAGCACCACTTAGCCACTTATTTTAGAGGTTTTTATTTAAGATCTAAAAAGAAAAATCACTTAAGGGGAGACCATAAAGCTGAATCAGCATTAATACAGGTACGCGCATACCTATGTTACCTGTTCAATTTGTCTTTGGCTTCAGAGATTATTACTGTCTTCCAAACTACACTCCCAGCCCTTTGTATTTATTTATTTTTTGATTTTTAAACAGGATCTCCCTAAGTTGTTAAAGCTGCCCTTGAATCTGTGGTCCCCCATTTCATCCTCCAGGATTATAGGCATGGGCTAACTCTCCTGGCTCCTTAGTGATTTTTCAAGCTGCTTTTAACTGTAGCTGCATTTTCAAGACCAGCAGGGCCAAGTTCACTGGACAAGCACCCTGTCTATCATGACGGCCCGACTTTCCATGCAGGACTTCCCCTGCAGTCGTGTTCCAGGTGTGTGACTATCAGGGGATCAGTGGGACCCACTCCCTCACCTCGTGAAGAGGGGGCTGTGGCTGGGAGACACAGGAGGGACAAAGCTAGTCACGATCCAAAGGTAGCAGTCTTCACGATGTCATAAACACCCAGCTCTTCCTGGAGGTAATAGGCCTCAGATTTCCTCCACCCAAAATTTCTCTCTTTTATTGAAACTAATGGCATTTAAAGCTATCAACATTAAAAGCTTCACCTAGCCGGGCATGGTGGTGCGTGCTTGTAATCCCAGTACTTGGGAGGCTGAGACAGGAGGATTGTAAGTTGGAGGCCAGCCTCAGCAACTTAGTGAGAACTTGTTTCCAAATAAAACTATAATAGGGCCAGGGGTGTAGTTCAGAGGTAGAATGCCCTGGGTTTAATCCCCAGTACTGCAAAAACAAAACAAAACAAGGCCTGGGGGTTTAGCTTGGAGGTAGACTACCCCTGGTTCAATCTCCAGTACCATAAAAATAAAAAAAAAGAATTAGAAGAAGAAGAGGAAGAGGACGAAGAGAAGGAGGAGGAGGAGGAAGAAGAGGAAAAAGAATAATTAGATGAAGTAGTAGTAAATTTTGTCCAAATTGTGTATGTGTTTCATTTCTAAAGTCAGAAACACGTGCCGCATTTTGAGGTACATGGCGGGAAGTTTCCCAGTTTCTGAGACTGTCCTGAGGAGCCGAGTCCCTCAGCTGTGCCGGGAGTGGCGGCTCCTCATCTCCGGGCTTGGGGATGACCACGATCACAAAGACGTCCAGTACAAGTCAGGAATACAAGGTCCGCAGGGCAGCCGGGCAGCTGTCCAGCTTCTTATTGCTCTGAATGGTTCCACGTTGCAAATAACTGTGTCTACCTGCTCGAAAAAGTAGGAGCCAGCCAACCGAAAGCCGGCGACTGTGTGCAAAATCTCAGGTTAAACCGAGCAAAAGCCAATGCACGATTAGAAGGTGCTGATAAAAAGCACCACCCTGCCCAGTCCTTGTTCTTGCTCGGTCAAGAACCTAACTGGGACCTGGAGGCTGAAGCTCGAGCCTAGCCCAGCTGGCCACTTCAGGTGCCAGAAGGCAGGTGTCACCTTAGCCTAAGGGACACAGAGTGTTCAAGAGCAGAGTGCAAGTTTTGATGAATTTCCAAAGAACATTAGCAGGAAATGATGCACGCTTCGAGTGTGTGTGTGTGTGTGTGTGTGTGTGTGTGTGTGTGTGTGTGTTACAGGGAATTGAATCCAGGTGCATTCTACTACTGAGCCACATCCCTTCTCATTTTATTATTTTGAAACAAGGAGGTCTCACTAAGTTGCTCCGTGCTGTCTTAGAACCTGTAATCCTCCTGTCTCAGCCTCCCAAGTACTGGGATTACAGGCGTGCACCACCACATCCAACTGCAGTCTTCAGTTTTTAGCAGATGGTGAAAGTTTATATTGGAGTATTCTTTTTATTCTTCATTTTCTAAGTGCATTTCATTTGTCAGACTATTAAGAAGACGCCTCTTTATGACTGCAATTTCCTTTTGAATAGACAATTTATCAGGAGCTTGGTTTAAAAATATTATTTGTGTAAAGAACAAGGCCTGAAGTCTCATGAACTAGCTAGAAGGAGTCACAGAATACACAGATAATATCCGTTTAGTGAAATTATGTACTGATTATTTTAATGCATACACAATCCTTCTCTATACAATTTAATTTTTCATAGCACAACTTTTGTTTTCTAAAAATATTTCAAGCTGGCTATAGTGGCACACACTTATAATTCCAGGACTTGTGAGGCTGAGACAGGAGGATCACAGGTTCAAGGACAGCCTCAGTAACTTAGGGAGACTCTCAGCAACTTAGCAAAGTCCTGTTGCAGAATAAAGAATAAAAAATAGGACTGGGGTATACTTTGTAGGTAAAATGCCCCAGGTTCAATACCCAGGATAGCCGCCCAAATATAAGATTTCTGAAAAACAGTCTTTCTCTCAGCCATGATTGACAGAGCTATTCTGAATTAAAAGGGGCAACTGCACAAGTCCCCGGCTGTCAGGGCCTGGGAGGAGCGAGGTATCCTTCTGGGGAGAGACAGGCCGGCTCACGAGTGGCTGTCCCTGCACTGCCCCGGGGTCTTTGAGGGGCGTCCTCGGACCTGTGGCCCCCCTGGAAACAGCCCAGGAGCCTCGCGATCAAAGCAAGGAAGGTCCAGGAGTCTACTCTGGGATTAGTTGCTCCTTTAAACCCCGCCCCATTCCCACAGGAATTCTCCCAGGCTCCAGGGACGGATTTTGCCATTTCTCCACAAAGATAAATGAAAGGAGAAACAATCCCGGCAAACACTATTCTTTTGGTATCCTCAAAACCTAAACACTGCAGAGTGCAAAAGCCAAGATTCATAAGCAGCAGGAAGTATGCTGGATCCTTCGAAAATAGAATCAATTCTGCCGTGGCTTATTTTGGCTGTGGGCTCCTAGTCCTTCAGACCCGAGTCCAGCTTGCCACCCGAAAGAGGCATTTCCGTGTAGATCAGTCTCGAAGGATTCGCCCACCGCCCTGCTCCTTCTGAGAGGTGCTGAGAGAAGGGAAATTAATATCTCAATTAGCCCAAACCAACTTTAACCAAGAAGGAGAACAACTCCTGAGACACGACCTTTACTGTTTTTGAAACCTGGCATAAGAAATGTTTGGAGTGTCTCTTTTGTTATCTTTAAATAATGTGATTAATAATACGTCAGCCATAGATATTTAAACAAATTTCAAGTGGCAAAGAGGTTCCATAAGTCTGAATGTGAAAATGAGTGCCGTCAGGAAGGAAGCATGATTTTAGGATTAACGTTGCCACCGCACAGCGCTCCCCTTGGCAGGCGCGACACTCAAATAACCCAGCACCCGATCCTTCCCAGTCCCGTGGATCACAGCGTCTGTCCTTGGAGAAGCTTAGTAATTCATTCACCTTTATCTTTTACTTTACTAGTGGCACAGAGGGGGTTGACCTCAAACATGTTGTCCAACTTAAATTTCTATAGTTCGTTTGGTTTTTGGGTTTTGGTACTGAGGACTAAACCCAGGGATGCTCTACCTCCGAGCTACACCCTCAGCCCTTTTTAAAATTTTTAAATTTTGAAACAGGGTCTTGCTAAGTTGCTGAGGGTCTCTTTAAGTTGCTGAGGCTGGCCTCAAACTTGCAATCCTCCTGTCTCAGCCTCCAAAGTACTAGGATTATAGGTATGCACCACCATGGCTGGCTTGTGTCTATAGTTCTAAGAGGACCTTGAATTTGAACTGGTTTTTACTACCTCTCAAATTGGAAAGCAGTACAGGAGGAAGCAAGTTGTGATTTATTAAGTAATAAGATAATCTGGCACCCACACTAGGTGCTTTTAGTATTTGTGAATTAAATCATTCATCAAATATCTCATTTAATATAAAATATTAAATTTAATATTTCATTCAGTATTCGCTACAAAAAACTATATGATGTATCCTTAGTAACTCCTCTTTTTTTTTTTTTTTTTTTTTTTAGTGCTGGGATCTAACCCCAGGCCCCAAGCATGCTAACCGCTGGCTCTATCACTGACTAGACCTAGTAACTCCTTTTGTGTAGAAACAGAGTAGCAATTATCTCAAACATACAGTCACGAGTATTAGGCTCCATGGCTGACTTCAAAGTCAGCTCAGTGTTCTGGAATTCCCCTTTATTCTCCATCTAAAATATGAGGGTCATGGAGACACACTCTTGACTTTATAAATAATAAGGAAAAATTACTACGTTTATACAACTTGGGCTCACCTCCACCAAACTTGGCCAACTTTTAGTAATGATTATTTATTTATTTACCTACTTACTTAATTACAGTACTGGGGACTGAACTCAGGGGCACTATACCACTGAGCTACATCCCCAACCCTTTTTATTTTTTATTTTGACACAGGGTCTCACTGCGTTGCTCAGGCTGGCCTCAAACTTCCAATCCTCCTGTCTCAGCCTCCTAAGTACTGGGATTCCAGGTGTGTACCACTGCTCCCGGCTGATTATAATTCTTTCCGCAAAATAGTCTCAGAACTATAAATACTACAAAATAAAATTCTAATGTAATAAAAACATTCTAAATTTAAATTCCCTATCTTAAAACTAAAGTCAACAAGAAGTAAAGGCACTTTCATAGCGTTGTCCGTTTTTAGGGTTTGTAAACTTGAATCCAAGATGTTGTTAGGAGCTAATTTGCAATAAATAAATAAATAAATTTGCAATGCCATCCATGCACCTCTCTTGCCTTAGAAATAGCAGGATATTGACATGCAACATGATTCCTTATCTTTAACTTATAAAAGTTTTAGGCAGCAATGCCACGTCCAGTTTGCATGGGTTTGCTAGATTATACGTTCCCATCACTGTTTTGCTTTTCAATAAACACATAGGCAATTTTCTGCTTACATGTGAAGCATATAAATCACTTGCCACAACTGGGAGTGTTCTTTCTTTGATTCCTGCGGGGTTCACATTCTCATTACAAGTCATTTCAATTAATTTCAGTTTCAAACGTTAATTTCTTGCCAAAGTTTAGGAGTAAAAACCTTTGGAAGCTGCAAGCTTCTGTGTAAAATGTCCAAATCAAGTTTTTCTTTTTTTTAATTTTTTTTTTATTGTGGTCCTGGGGATTGAACCCAGTGGCAGTCTATCTCTGAGCTATACCCCAGCCATTTTTATTTTTATTTTGAAACAGGGTTTCATTAAGTGACCACCCACTGCTGGCCTGACACCCGCCATCTTCCTGTCTCATTGTCTTAAATACAGGGATTACAGGGGTGCACCACCGTGCTTGGCTCAAATCAAGTATTTTTGAGTGACTTCTTTCTTTGTAAATTTCATCTTTTCCATTACTAAGTCAATGACTTTTTAAACTGATGCCACCTGAACTTTCATGACAGCGTTTCAGGCAGGGAACAGTGTGACCAGGTGTGTGACGTACTCCTGGACCCAGAGGCATGGGCTCGAACAGGTGCAAAGCTTCCCTTCTAGGAGGAATTCGCGTTTTCTTCCTCTCCAGCACACCAGATGTTACTGCCTCTCTAAACAGTTTGCAGTAACTCCTGCTCCAGGCCAAGTGATCGTTAGACTGTGATGACTTTGCAAGGCTAGCCACCTGTGACACTATTAGGTGACAGTTTGGGAGTGAGAACAACAATGAGCCTCACCCTGGTCCCCAGCTGCCCTTCAAGAGGGGCAGGCAGCCAGGTCCCCTGCACCTGCCTTGGCATGGCCGCTGGCGGGTGAGCGCATCCACCCAGCCGCACTGCACGGGTCGCTGGGCCCGGCGACAGTTGCCATTTATGCTAAAAGGCGTGTGGATCACAAAGCACTCTGATGTTACTACCTAGAGTCCCAGTTGGCCAAGGAGCAAGGGCCTAGAAACCCAAGAAGGAAGACACGTGGGTCTGATTTACCAGCTCCTCGTTCTCAAACTCCAAGTTGTACTGTGCTGCCTCTTCCGTCACTGGCTTCTGGACGATGTTCCTACAGATGAGCCAGATGGTCAGACTCGCGAGGAACATCCCGATATCAGGCACGAACACGCGGATCCCATTGCCAGCGTCGGCTCCCTTCAAGCTGGGGAGGACAAAGGGGGGGGCAACTTAGTTGTTTGCAGTTCAGCCACAGCATTAAAAATGAAACATAGAGTAGTACCTAGAAGATGCTTTATTTATTTTTATTTTTTGCAGTACTGAGAATTGAACCCAGGGGCATCCTACCTCCGAGCTATACCCCCAGCCCTATTTTTTATTCTTTATTTTTGAAACCGAGTCTCACTAAGTTACAGATGGCCTCACTAAGTAGCTGAGGCTGGCTGCAAACCTGGATTCTCCAGTCTCAGCTTCCCAAGTACTAGGATTACAAGCATGCGCCACCACGCCTGGCTTACAAGATGTTTTATTATAAGTGTAAATCAAAATAGAAAGAAAAATAAAATGTTAAGGCAGTATTGAAACCATACCCCTTCATTCTTTTGTATGCTTAGTTGATTTTATTTCTTACACTATTTCAAAACGGATCTGGTATGTTTGTTTGTTGTTTTTGGTGATACTGAGGATTAAACTCAAGGGCATTCTACCACCAAACTATATTCCTAGTCCTTTTTACTTTTTATTTTGAAACAGGGTCTTGCTATATTGCTGAGGGTCTTGTTAAGTTGCTGAGACTGGCCTCCAACTTGCGATCCTCCTGTCTCAGCCTCCCAAGTGCTGGCATTACAGGTGTGTGCCACCACGCCTGCAGGCTTCTTCTTTTAATCATAGAGAAGTAACGTTGAACTTAGAATTGGAAGATCCTGGGCTGAGTCTGGCGCCGAGCAGCTGCCCTCAACCTTCTGATAGTCACCCATCCCCTCGGTGCCAAAGCGATAAAACTATCAACTCCTCTATGTCACTGGAGTGAAAGGAGGTACTAGGTCATGATTTCAGAAAAAAGACAAAAGCACACATATGAAATAACACACGTGAAATTTCTCTGCTAAGAATGGAACAGCTGTTTTCCCTAAAGCCTGCACGTGGGGTCAGCAACATCTGGCTGAGACAGCGAGGGACCCGCCTAAAGCGGCACTGCTTAAGATTGAAGGAACAGTCTCTCAGGGAGGGGCGGGGCAGGGCCCCCCAGGGACAAGGGCAGGCGGCTTGGTGCGCACACAGCTCCCCAGCACTCGCAGCTGTGCAAGCCTGCCAGCCTCAGAGGCCGGGTGCCTCACCTGGACCAGCACGCTGGATTTTAGACACTATAACGACTGGGTGCGGTGGTGCACACCTGTAGTCCCAGCACCTGGGAGGCAGAGACAGGAGGATTGCAGGTTGGAGACCAGCCTTAGTGACTCAGGGAGACCCTGTTTCAAAATTAAAAATAATAATAATAAAAAAAAAGGGCCAGGGGTGTAGTTTGGGCATGATGCCCTTGGGTTCAATTCCCAGCACCAGAAATTAACAACATAAAGGGTCAAACTTGTGAGAGGCCACTAAAAACAGCACACCCCAGGGCCCTGGGCTTGGAACCTGCCATGATGTGTGCTTCGTTCCACCCCACTGGTGTGCTCTCGACAGCTCCAGACTTGTCCTTATCACAAAGCAGAGATGTCCATCTAGGATGGGCCACCCTAGGAAAAACTAATTGGAGCCAGGTGCGATGGCACGTGCCTGTCATCCTAGTACCTGGAAGTCTGAGATGGGAGGATCGCAGGTTTGAGGCCAGCCTCGGAAACTTAGTGAGACCTTCAGCAACTGAGTGAGCTCTGTTTCAAAATTAAAATATTAAACTGGGCACGATGGCACACACCTGTAATTCTAATATGTGGGAGGCTGAGACAGGAGGATCACAGGTTTGAGGCCAGCCTGGGCAACTTAGCAAGATCCTCCACAACTTAGTGAGTCTTTGTTTCAAAATAAAAAATAAAGTAGGACTAGGGGTGTAGCTTAGAGGTCGAATGCCTTTGGGTTCAATCCCCACTTCAAAAACAAACAAACATCTGTAGATTACTTACAGTACCTAATATATGCAAACGCTATGTAAATAGCTGCCATATTGTTTAGGATACAAGGACAAGAAAAAGTCTGTACATATTCAACACAGTTGCACTTTTTCCCCAAGTATTTTTTATTTGGGTTAAATTTGTGGATGCAGGACCTTCAGATACAGAGGACTGACTATATATATTCAGGTATGTGCCACGTAATTATATGTCACATTCATTTGCAGTGCATATATCATATATTTTTGGTAGAAACTTTAAAATATAAATAGCAAGACCCCCCTCATCAACTGGAAATAGCCACTGTTAACATTTCAGTAAATGTAAATGACTAATCATGCCTACCACTTACTGAGTACTCCCTGTGTACCAAGTGGTCTGCGCATGTTTTCGAATCCCACCAACCACCTTATCGCTGGGCACTGCACCCCTCCTCCTTTTCCATCTGAAAAACCGAATGCTTCAGAAGACAAAGAACTTCCCCAAAGCCGCAGAGAGAGACAGAGGACAGAATTGTATTCCTCCCCCTCCAAATCCCAAGCTTTGTGCTCGGCCATGCACTCTCTTCTCGGGGTTCGTATCGCTCTCCCTTCCACTCCACACAATCACACGCGTGCGTATTTATCGTCAACGAAGCTTTGCATACTGTCCCAAGTCCCACCTGTTCACTTGGTGACACTAACATCTCCACACCTAATATCAGCCCTCACGTTCCACGCAGCTCCTGGTCAGATACCATTTAACTAGCCCATTGCCATTACACAGAGACTGTTTCTACTTATTTTGACACTAAAATACACTATGTAATAGTCAAGATGTCATTAAATAAGGGGGGTCCGATTCTAGGATTCCTTAGACTCAATCCTCATGCCAGTGTTTTTTATTAGAATGATCTGGAAGAAGGATTGCCCGGCACAAATTTCGTTTTTACAAATGGCTCTGAATTCTTACCCCATAAGTAAAACAAGCGCCATGTGTCAGATGTTTAAAAAAAAAAGAGCAAATCGCTTGCATTTGGGCAAGAGTAGGAAAATTCAATTCAGAAAGCTTCATCCAAACTCAATTGGTAATAACGAAAGCTGATGACTGGTTCTGCCCCAGGAAAACGCAGAGGTCCGCTGCGCCCTCTTCAGGGCGCCCTAACCGTGTAAGTGCACCAACATCGTAAGAAAGAGAAGGAAACTGGAGTTCAAGGAACGGGCTAGGGGAGGCAGGCAGGCTGGGGGGCGGTCCCTGCGGCACCACTCAGGGACTTGGGCCACAGGTTTGCCTAGCTCAGCCACTGAAATTAACTTAGGCACCTCACCAAACGCACCAGCCAAACTGAGGGTCTTCAAGAAAGCAGCCAGGGTTGCAGCTGCGGCTTCGGGGCCCCAGAGGAGAGCTGCAGAAGCTGGGCCTGCCATCCCCACCTGCAGATTGCACTAAGCTTCTAATTAGCAAGCGGAGCTTGTCGGTAACAGTCTCTGCTTTGTGCTTCTCAGTCCCCAAAGAGACGTTTCATAGCATACATATATTAAGGGAATAAATGAATGTAGTTTGCAGAAGCACTCATTCCACCCGCTCGGATAGAACTTGCTACTGGGTCCACGGTTGGGCTACGATTCCCATTTAGAATGGAATCGTTCAGCCAAAGAGGTGCTAACCCATTAACTTGGCTTGTGGGTCAACAGAGAAGCACATTCACTATAGGCTTGCTGCCAGCCCCAGCTACTTAGTGAGGACCTGCGCGACTTAGGGAGACCCTGTTTCAAAGTGAAGAATAAAAAAATAGGGCTGGAGGTGTAGCTCGGAGGTAGAATGCCCCTAGGTTCAATCTCCAGTACCACAAAACAAAAAAAACAAGGAAGAAAAATAGAATATATTATTTTCATGTTATAAATGATGCCAAAATATGTAAACTATGGTAAGCATATATTATTAGAAAAAAGGAATATTTTTTCTAACAAATAAATGAATGAGTTTTTTTTGTGGTTCTGGGGATTGAACCCAGGGGCATTCTACCTCTGAGCTACACCCCCAGCCCTCTTTATTTTGAAACAGGATCTAAGTTATCACGTGTTGGCATTGAAACTGCAATCCTCCTGTCTCAGCCTCCAAAGTACTGAGATTATAGGCGTGCATCACCACACCTGGCTTTTATTTATATTTTTAATTGGCAGATAAAATGTATCAATTTGTTGTGTGCAAAATCAGTTTTGAAATAGCTGTAGGTGCCTCTTGGAATGGCTAAGTGAGGCCATTCCAAGACATTCTGTGTGGGCGTCATCTCTCACACTTATCACTTATTTGTGGGGAGGACACTTAATATCTCTTCTCTGAGCAATTTTCAAGTGTGCAACGCACTCATTATAACTATAGGTACCATGCTGTCAATAGATATTCTGACCTTCCTCCTTCTAACTGAAGTCCTGTGTCCTTGGCCATCAACTCTGCATTCCCACAATCCCAGCCTCTGTAATCTCCATTCCACTCTCTGTGTCTATGAGCTCAGATTACTTAGAGAAATCTTAGCTAACTACTACGCTGACGGAGGACTAATATCTAGCGTATATAAAGAACTCAACATTAAAAAAAAAGGGCAACTGAATAAATTTGAAAAAAGAAGATCCATGAAAAATGTTTGACAAATCCATGAAAAAATGTTTAACATCATTAGCAATTAGGGAAATTCAAATGAAAATAATTCTGAGATTTCCTCTAACTCCAGTTAGAATGGCAATCATCAAGAATACAAACAGTAAAAAATGTTAGTGAGAATGTGGGGAAGTAGGAACTCTTAACGCTGTTGGTGAGAGTATAAATTAGTACAGCCGCTATGGAGATCAGTGTGGAAGTTCTTCCAAAGACTTGGAGTGGAACCACCATATGCCCCAGCTATACCACTCCTCGGTATCCTTCCTAAAGAATTAAAAGTCAGAACACCACGGCAACAGATGCATATCCACGTTTATCCCAGCACAAGTCACAACAGCCAAGTTACGGAGCCAACACAGGTGTCCCTCAACAGATGAACAGATAAAGAAAATGTGATATATACGCACAATGGAGTTTTATAAAGAACACAGTTATGCCATTTGCAGGAAAATGGATGGAACTAGAGAACATTCTGCTGAGTGAGCTCGGTCAGGCTCAGAAAGCCAAGGGTCAGGTGTTTTCTCTCAGATGTGGAAGCCAGAGAGAAAATGGGAAACAGAAGAGACCTCAGATAAATGAAGAAAGAAACCCATAGAATAGTGGGAGGGAAAGAAACCCATAGAATAGTGGAAGGGAAAGAAACCCATAGAATAGTGGGAGGGAAAGAAACCCATATACTAGTGGAAGGGAAGGAAACCCATAGAATAGTGGGAGGGAAAGAAACCCATAGAATAGTGGGAGGGAAAGAAACCCATAGAATAGTGGAAGGGGGTTGGGGGAGGGAGAATGGGGGGGCAAGCAGCTCAAATAATGCCACGTCAGTATATGAAGGTATTGATGGGGATCGAGCCTGTACTGGTTGCCAAACGGGGCAGTATTAATTCTAAGAAGAACAAGCTTTCATACTTAGGCCGAGCAATACAATCCTTCTCTCCGTCTCTAAGCTGTCAAGCCAAGAGCTCCAGCCAAGGTTGACCTTGGTCAGCTAGAAGTTGGCTGTTAGCCTGGCCGAACACCAAATGCTGAATTTACAGACGCCTGCACTTAGAAAATAATTATGCAGATGCTTACGAAAGTTTAGACTAAAGTTAAAAAATGGAAAAGCAAGCTGTATTAACCCAATATTAATTATTAATAACACGAAGTAGTTATAGCACTAAAACCTCCATACTTTAAAAGGCTAGTATGTTCCTGTGTTCTTCTTTATTACAAAACAAGTTTTCAACGTAGTAACTTCTAAGCTGATAGAGATAAGGGGATCTGAGAACTCACTAAGGGCACAGACGGACAGATACAGGCATTAAGCTTTAAGAGTAAAAATAAAGAACACAGCGGGCTTCTACCGTGCAGCCCCCCGACCTTGCTAACTGACACATTTTGGTCGGTGATGTCAGACCCCTCGGTCCTTGTGAGGATGAACAAAGAAGGCTAACAACAAGGCCCACACAGCAGAGACAGCTGGCGGGCCGGCACCTGCGTCTTGGTGGGAAAAGAGAACTACTGGCTAGCAGGGCAAGAGGGACAAGACAGTCAATTCCTGTAAAGACTGCGGTCTTGAAGGCATCAGCGCCTCACTTCTGAGACACTCCGCCATGGCTCTCTCCGGAGTGGTGCTGACACGAGCCATCTCCCCCTTCTGCCTGCAATAATAGTCTTGCTTAGGCTCTAGTGGTTCTGGTTTGCTTTTTCTAAACTAGCCAAGAACGAGAACCCAGAGACATTCCAAACCAAAATGGTATCGCTGCCAATCTGAGTAGCGTGTACTCAGGGGTGGGAGGAAGTGTGGAGGGCTGTGTGTGTGTGTGTGTGTGTGTGTGTGTGTGTGTGTGTGTATCTGCATCGTTTTGAACTTCACGATGCACTGACACAAGTATAAAACCAGAGAAGTGAGTAGACACGGTTCTGTCTGCGGCCCTCCTCTCCCCATTCCCTATCTCCCAGCCTCGTAACCACCACGCTACCCTACATCCTCGAGTCCAGTTGTTTCAGAGTCTGCATTTACGTGAGAGCTTGGAGTGTGTGTCTGTGTAGGCCTGGCTTTGTTCTCCAGCCCCATCCACACTGGCTCGAACCGCAGAGTTCCCTTCTCTTTAGGGCTGTCTAGTATTCCATTGTTCAGTCTTACCACCTCTCTCCTTGTCCCTTGATGGACACAGGTTGATTCCTTACCCTGGCTATTGCAAATAATGCTGCGAATGCCTTTGCTTTTTTCTTGCTTGCTATCTCTGAGTTTATGAGGCTATCCAATTTCCCTCAAGGGTACTGGGTATTGTTCAAAGTCCAGAAGCCTTTTATGCATAACAAGAAGAAAAATCCACCATCACACTCACAAACGCAGAGCTACGCCATGAGGAGCATATCTTGGGGTGACCTGCCTTCCGAGTGAAAACCAAAGCGTTGTCCACGCCGTCCAGCCGGTGAGGGACCAGGCTGCCTGGGGAGGGGGTCGCAAGGACATTCACAACCGCAGAAGTCTCCACCCTCCGCCTCGCTGGCAATAACTCAATGCCATTCAGACGCGGCCGCCTGCTTGAATGACTGCATTGAGCAGCTTGAGGAAAATGTACTAAAACTCATCTCTCTGCAAAGAAAATAAGATCCACAGTGGGCGGCCACACCAGCACAGCACATTCATTGCCTCCGAATGTACTGGGTCAGAAGGCAGCGCCACGCTTGTGTGTTACTGCAAGAGGATAATAAAGAATAAAGAAATTAGCATGAACATTGGACTTCAAGATTTCACACCGAAGCCCATTCCTGCTTATTGAACTCAACAAACATGTGTGACATCTGTCCTGTCACAGGCCCTGCATACATGAACTGAGAAAGACACTGTGCTTCTCTTTTTCTTTTTGTAATACTAGGGATTGACCCAGGGGTGTTCTACCTCTGAGCTATACCCCAGCCCTTTTCTTTTTTATTTTGAAACAGGGTCTCATTAGGTTTCTGAGAGTCTCGCTAAATTGCTAAGACTGGTCTTAAACCCGCAGTCCTCCTGTCTCAGCCTCCCAAGTACTGGGATTACCTCCGTGCACCACCACACCCACTGGCACCACGCTTTTCTACAGTAGGAGAGTCTGATGTGGAAGCAGGTAAGTCCCTGAATGGCACACGAGTGACATTACTTTGTGTGCAAGGTGGGCTCAGCAAAAAAAGAGGAAAGGCTCAGTATTTACCCAGGAGGTGACATGGAGTTCCTTCAGTCGGCAAAGTCTCAGATGGTCATGAAACATGTTTTGTGTCTAAATCCCACTGTGGTGTGAGGGTGAATTGAGATGTCCACTGTGGCCCCCCTGCCCTGCCAGGAGAACTCGGGTGCAGGGCAGGAGCTGGACTCGGGAGGGGAGGGGAGTGACAACTAGCCAGGGCTCCTCTCTGTCGATAGGGGAGCTGAGAAGCAGGAAAGCAGCCAAGTGCCGGCCAAAGAAGCAGAGGAAAAGAAATCCAGGCTCTAAGCAGGGGGCATCTGGCCAGGGGACAAGCAGCTGGGAGACTGACAGCGTGATGGACTCACGCACACGCACGCACACACGCTCATGTGCACACCACGCCAACAGAAGTTCAGCCCACGCACGGGGAGTGTGTGCCGATGGTGTGCATTTGTGCACGATGAGTCAGTGTGTGCTTCCTCCAAAGAAGGACTTGCTCTCACACGACCACTATACACAACCCCCCTAATCAACACTTCAATGCAGAAACAACATCCCATCCCGTGCAACACCCCAATCCAGTACAACCAGTGTGACACCCCAATCCGGCACAACACTCCTGTTCAGTGCGACACTCCCATCCAACACAACACTCCTGACAGTGGGACACTGTCATCCAGTACAGCGCTACTGCCCGGTATGACACCGCCGTCCTTTCCAATTCTGCCTTCTGACCCTCCCCCATTGGCTGGTGGAAAGCCTCCACTCACACCCACCAGACGGCCCACGGCCCCGCACTCCTCCCTCAGTCCAGAGCCTTCAGGAGTCCGGCGCCATGCTCTCCTGCCTCCTGGTTGCCCTGGATCCAGCGCCTCCTCCGTCTTTGCTCTGCTCTCCTGCCATGACTCTGATGAGTGCGGTCTCCAGCATGCAGGGTGATCCTAAGCCTGGCTCGTGTCCTGCCAACGCCCGGGCGTGCGCTCTGCTCCTCCTGGTGCAGCACGCCAGGACGCGTGGGGGCCCTGAGGCAGCCCTCCTCCCTGGCGGGGCTGCTGTGTGCTGGCCTGCTCTGCCAGTTTCTTTTCCTTCCTTCCTTCCTTCCTTCCTTCCTTCCTTCCTTCCTTCCTTCCTTCCTTCCTTCCTTTCCTTCCTTTCCTTCCTTCCTTCTTTCCTCCCTCCCTCCCTATCTTTCCCTCCATCCCTCCCTTCCTTCCTCTCTTCCTCTTTCTTTTTTCTGGCACGGGGGATTTAACTCAGGGACATTCTACCTCTGAGTTACATGCTCAGCCCTGTTTTATTTTTTATTTTAAAGCAGGATCTTACTAAGTTGCTGAGGGCCTCACTAAGTGGTTGAGGCTGGCCTCACACCTGTGATCCTCCTGTCTCAGCCTCCCAAGTGCTGGGATTATAGGTGTGCTCCACCACGCCTGGCTTCTGAAGTCGTTGTTTTTCTAATTGTGTTCACCTTCTGTAGGACCATATTCCAAGATTACCTCCTTCCTTGTCAAGCCTCCTCCTACAACCCCATCTGTCATTAACAACTGCTGACTGCGTCCACTACCACTCAGATTGCTGACCAGTGGCCATCCGTGGTGTCCAGCACTGTTGGCTGGTGTTCTGGGAAGGAGAAACCTGAGGTGAGCAAAGAAGTTGACTTAACTGAAGGCCATGGGGGTAGGGGGCACACCCTAATGCACATGATGTACTTTCACAATCATATCAAAGTCAATCACTAAACTGAACTTGAGAAGGAGGGAGGGTGAGGGAGTAGGGTGGGAACTGGGGAAGGGCTAAATGAGAAATGTGTGCATGTATGCCTCTACCAGCTTGAACCTAACAAAGTTGCATGATTACAGTGTACCAATAACAATAATAAAAAAAGTGTACTAAAAAAAAAAGAAATCTTTTGGTTTTGAGAATGAATAACTTTGAGGCTTTGGGTCAAAGGTCTGACTCTCAGTTATAAAATCTGACAGCACCTCAGTGTCGTCTTTGTAGACCTGAGGACTGAGTCACCAACGTCTGAGGTGCAGGAATGATAATCTTTATTTCACGGTGACTTTCTCAGCGTCGGGGGGCTGTGTCAGTGTGTCGGCACTGGACACATGTCCTCAGAATGCGGCCCTGCGTGGCTCTGAATTAGAAACGGAAGGGGTGACACCCCGTGGAGGCATGGCAGAAGCAGGGCGGTGTCCCTCGGGTCTTCGGAGGCTGGGGCAGGGCAGGCTAACAGGGGTCCCGCTAGGCCGCGGCCCCTCTTCCTCCGTGACACATCCAGCCCCTTGAGGGACGGCGGCCCAGGCTAGGTGCATGGCTGCTGACCCACAGAAGTGGTGGCCACGGGGAGAGAGGAGGTTCCAGTTCCTTCCCACGAATGCCCCACCGGAGCCCGCTGGCACCACTGGACTCGCCTCCTTCGCGGGGTGACAGGGGCCCATCTTGCCCGTGGGCTGCTCCTCCCAGCACTGCCGACTGTTACCCACGGCCTCGTTCCTGGAATCAGTTCCCCAGCCTGGGAGAGCTGCTCTGACCCCCCACGGAACCCCGACAAACTCCTGAGGGGTTCTTATTCGGCTGGCAAGGCCCCCGTCGACTGCTGCAGAAGGGAAGCCAGAGACAGCTCCTGTGCCTGAACGCCGGCCCATGCCACTCGAGGTTCACTCGAGTTCAGCAGAGGGCAGTGGCCAGGCTACGAATCACATCCACAGTGCTCCCTTCTGAATCAGCCACAGTGCTCCCTTCTGAATCAGCCACAGTGCTCCCTTCCGGGCCACAGTAGCTTTGACTCTTCCATGTGGCCGAGTCCACAAACACCGCAGAAGGACAGCACTTGTCATGTTTGCTGGGAATGGCTCACAGGACGCAGCTACATCAGGAACAAGAGGCGGGCAGCCTTGTAGCGTGCAGCGCCCCCTGCTGGACACTACCCATCCAGCCCGGGAGTCTTCCAGCTGTCGGTCATGGTTAACTGGATTACTGGAAAGTAAGTTTTGTAAACATCAACTAGCTTTTCCCCTAAAATATAGTAGAGTAAGTCGAATAAATATATCAGACTGTAGCACTCTGGTAAGAATGATTTATGTCTCAAAGTTTCAAACTCTGAAACTAAGTTTTTAGCTTTGTACTGGATCTGATTAAAGTGCATTTCTTAGCGTGGTCATAATAAAAAAAAAGTTTGACAACTATTCTCTAACAAAATCCTTTTATACTAAAAGGCAGGGTGGTTGTGCAGGGCCAAGATGCAGACGACATAAATCTTCCATCCCAGCCTCTTGAAATGAAGAGTGCCTCAAAATCCCGACACTCCGTGTTTCAGAGAGGCACATGCTGTGATCCCAAGAAACAGCAGAGGCAGGCACAAGGACCGGAGCACTCTTCAAACAGGAGGGGAGGCAGGTGGAGGAGGAAAAGGAGGAAGAGGAGGAGGAGGTGGAGGAGCAGGAGGAGAAGGAAGAAGAGGAAGAGGAACAGGAGGAAGAGGAGAGGGGAGGACGCGGAGGAGGAGGAGGAGGAGGAGGGAGAGAGGGAGTATTTGAAGTAACCTAGCATAAGGCAGTAAAGACACAGGAATGTTGTGGAGGAATCGAGAGGAACCCCCAAATCTGAAACAAACAGGAAGAAATCACAGCAGCCGCTGCCCAACGCATAAAATGCCCGAGACAATGGGCATTTTAAACACGCGCCTGCACATTTGTAACCGGCGGCAATCACATGGAGACTGTACCAAGGGCAGGAGTTGCTTCATGACAGCTCGACAGGCCAAAAGAAATACCGTCTAAAGGTCCCGGGGCCTTCGCCGCCGCAGTTGAGCAGGAGCCGCTGTGCTGGCTGCGCCTCCCGGGGGATTGCCTCACTAGAACAATTTATGGGCAGGATAAAATTAACAAAGCTGGATTCGGAGGAAACAGTTGCTTTTTGTGAATCCCTCTGCTTGAAGTTCTGGGAAATTATGTTTTAATAGTTCAAGACCTATTACAAGGTCACTGCCTTGTGGGATTACGGCTGGGTTTACTGAGAGGCTTTCTCCTGAAACAAAGATTTGTTATTTTCAGTAAAACAAAGCAAACACCCTTAGCACGAGTTGTGGCCCTCAGAATTTGCACGCCTCTACGTCCAAGCAGTGCCCATCTGTGTCTGTCCTGTTTGCAAGATGCAAGCCTCCTGCCCCAGGTGGGGCCTGGCCGACCCTGTCCTCCTTCCTGGCTGCCCCCACCGCTCCTCTCCCCTGTGCAAATGCTGGCCCTCTCTGATGCACCAGGAGTCCTCCGGCTGGCTGCTCAGGGCTCTCCCTTCCTGTCCAGACCCACGTGCTTCTCCGGGTAGGTGCCCTGCTACCTCAGGCAAACGCCGCCCACGCTGAGCCGCCCACACTGACCGGGCTTCTGAGGATGCGTGAGGACTTCAGGACCAGAGCCCCGCAGTGCTCCTCCCTGCTCTTCACGCTGGGCTGATGCCGGCTGCGAGGCCCTTATTTAATAAATGCCTCTTAATCGAATTGCACAGGAAGTCAGCATTCATTATAGCTGATCGATTTGGGAGGGCTGGATGCTCAGTAATGGCTGCTTATGCTGTAATAAATTTCTCATTTTAGCATGCAATCCAGTACTTCCACTACATTCTCTAGATGTCTCCATACTTACAGAGCTGGCTATGCACTCGTCTGGCTCCACAAATCCTCCCCCTCTCCTCTTTCTCCTCTTCTTCCTCCTCCCTCTCCTCATATAAGAGTACTCTTCCTCCTAGCTACATTGGCTGTTTATTTTTTTTGTTTTGAAAC
The DNA here is from genome assembly GCA_004027655.1 of Graphiurus murinus. Classification (NCBI taxonomy): domain Eukaryota; kingdom Metazoa; phylum Chordata; class Mammalia; order Rodentia; family Gliridae; genus Graphiurus; species Graphiurus murinus. Next base: position 85,358 of record PVLC010001805.1, on the reverse strand, counting down.
AGGGTCTCACTAGGTTGCTGAGGTCTTCCAAGTTGACGAGGCTGGCCTCGAACCTGCCATTCTCCTGTCACAGCCTCCCAAATACGAGATGATACGTGTGTGACACTGCACACCCTACCACAGCTGCTGGGTTTTTTTTGTTGTTGTTGTTTTGGTTTTGTGATGCCAGGAATTGAACTCAGGGGCATTCTTCCTCTGAGCTACACCCCCAGCCCTATTTTTTATTCTTTATTTTAAACAGGGTCTCACTAAGTTGCAGAGGGCCTCACTAAGTAGCTGAGGCTGGCCTTGAACTCGAGATCCTCCTGTCTCAGTCTCCCAAGCACTGGGATTACAAGCGTGCGCCACCGCACCCGGCCAGCTGCTCCTGGCTACACGGGTGTCTTCAGAGCCCACCGTCCTCCCATCGCTTTACTGAGAAGGAATTCTGTAACAGGAGACGCCTTGGGCACCTGCTTCGGGGTAGCAGCTGCTCTCCTGGGCACCTCAGTGGCCGCTGTGGGTCCACGGAGAGCAGGCCTCCTGGAGGGGCTTCTGCGCCCCGGCTCCACCGAGTTCCAGAAGGTCAGTGACCGTGGGGTGTTGGGTCACTCACCAGAACAGGGTGCTGGGGTGCTCCCTGGTGGGGAGGGAGAGCAAGCCTTCGTGCCCCTCCCTGGGGCGGGGACGCTCCTTTGACAGACGGGTCTGATCTCGACCCCATGACCCTACGCCTCTCGACAACCAATGGGGTTGGTTACTGTTTTTGCCTTTTTTTTGTTTGTTTTCTAAGAAAAACTCAGAGGCCACTCATAAAAGATCCTAGCATCCTTAAAGACAGGCGACAAGTGATAATCCTCAGTGGACGCGAGGTGGCGGTAACTCAGGAGTCCAAGGGAGCAGCGCTAATACTATCGACCACCATTCTTCCTCCAAGGAGTTAAACAGCTGTTTTCTGGAGCGCGGGCAACGCCGAGCTTTAGGGTTCCGATTTCTCAGGACGAGGGCTCCCTCCGCTCCACGCCCTGCGGTCTACGTCCATTAGTGTTCTAATGCAAAGGCACCGGCAGACCCATGACCACCCCATCCAGCCCAGGGCAGAATTCGATTAACTGTGTGGCTTTCTAAGTAATGACATTTTAACTGGTCAGAGGAGAGTGCAGGGGAGTTTTCAACCCCAAAGCTTTCTCACGATGATGGAACAAAAGCAAAAACGACTTTCTCTCTGTGGATGGTAAGCAGGTCAATACCCCGCACCTGAGCGAGCCTCCAGAAACTGACTTCTCGAACAGGGTGGACGCGATTCGCCTGCCAGCGGATCAGTACTTTGCCCTTGCTCCTCGAACGCCAGCCTCTCAGGTCAGTTATTGCTTGCGAGTTGCAAGAGCAGAGCAGGGTGACACTTGGCGGTCCGCTTAGCTATGGTCTCCTCTGGCAGGGCCTGTCTGTCTGTCCTTGCAGGAACAGATCGCTGCTCTGTCCCTACAGACTGCGACCATCAGAATGGGTGCCCCTGGCTGTCCAGAACTCAGTGCACCCATGGGAGGGGGAAGTAAGGTTGAATGCCTTTAACACAAATCCCAAACCTGAAATGCTCCAAGATCTGAAACGTTTCAGCACTGGTAAGAGGACAAAAGTGGAAAATTCCACATCATGAAGTTTTGTTTCCTGCATAAAATTATTAGAAATATTGTATAAACTTACCTTCAGGCTATGTCTAAATCAACTTCATGCCTAGATTATGGTATTTCATGACATAATATGTAAGTATCCCCAAACTGGAAAATTCTGAAATCTGGAACATTTGTGGTCCCAAGCATTTGGGGTAAGGTATACGCAACCCATATTGATTCCGACTCCCAAGATCCCTGCGTAAGAAAATAAATACTATCACTGTAACCACGGCTCTGATACCTGGCTGCAGATGTGTTTGCTACTGGAATGATATTTGTGGCTTTTTAGTGTCTAATGACCTGAAACACATTTTTACATGTACATGGAAAACGTCCGAAATTATGCTCTTAAGCTGTTTCCAAAAAGTTGTAATTCTTTTTTTTTTTTTAATTTTGTACTGAGGTTGGACCCAGGGGCAGTCTACCTTCAAGCAACTACTCCTCAGCCCTTTTTCTTTTTTATTTTGAAACAAGGTCTCCTTAAGTTGCTGAGGTTGGTCTTCAACCTGCTGTCACCCTGTCTCAACTTCCTGAGTGCAGGGATTACAGACGTGGGCCACTGTGCCTGGCTTACTGTAACTGCTACTTCAAAGGCTGTGTAACTCTAGGAAGGTTTGTGTGAAAGTGGTGTGTGCTATGTGTGTGTGCCTGTGTGTGGTGTTTGGTGTCTGTGTGTATGTGTGTGTGGTGTGGAGTGTGGTGTATGTGTTTGGGTGTGTGTGTGTGTGTGGTGTGTAGTGTATATGTTCGGTGTATGTGTGTATGTGGTGTGTGTGTTGTGTTTGGTGTGTGTTATGTGGTATATGTGTTTGGTGTATGCATGTGGTATGTGAAAGTGGTGTGTTTGTGCATGCGCGCGTGTGTGTGTGCGTGTGTTTGTGCATGCGTGTGCGTGTGTGTGTGTAAAGAGAAGGAGCTATGAGCCTGGGAGGAACTGCTCCCCCTGTGCCCGGCTGGTGCCCCACCCAGGATCCTGGCGGGAAGCAAAGCTCTAGCCGTTCCTGTGAAACTGGCCTCACAGAAGGTGCGCCCATCTGAGTAAGGGAGGGGAGCCAGGGAAAGGGCGCCAGGGCAAGTCCAGCCAGGAAACCCAATCTCAGATGTGTACATAGGACAGAAAACACGCAGGAAATGTAAACTGTGAGTGGTGGGCGGCACCTCGAATGCAGTCCTCCTGCCGGCCTTCCTGCACGCCGACAAGGAGGCCCAGGCTCCACCTCCATGGAAGACAAGTTTCCTGTCTCCTGTGCAGCACGCCGCCCCAGCCTGCTGAGAAAGAGGTGCAAGGTGCCACCCGGGAATTCTGCCACGCAGCTGAGGAACACACATGCTCAGCTGAGCCTGAAGCCCAGGACTTGCACAGGACGGCCGCGTGCTCCCAGGAGGCCAGCATGCCGGAGCTTAGGGAGACCCCACTTCAAAGAAAAGCAAGGGATGGCTGGGGATGGAGCTCCGAGGTAAAATGCTCCCGAGTTCAACCCCCAGTACACACACAGACACACAGAGATGCACACACAGACACACACACACACACACAGACACACACACACACATAACCGATCTTGTAAACCTGATTGTTGTCACTCATTAACTCCTGAGTTCAGTCCCCAGTACGTACATACACACACACACACACACACACACACACACACCACTGTTCGCTGTAGACCTGATTGTTGTCACTCACTAACTCAGGGTCTAACATATGGAATTCTACTTGGCCATGAAGAAGAACAAAATTCTGTCATTCGCAGGCAAACGAATGAACAAGAGAGTATGGTGCTAAGTCAAATCAGCCAGTCCAGTCTCAGAAAGCCGAGGGCTGTACATTTCCTCTCATATGTAGAAGCTCGAGAGAAAAGAGAAGGCAAAGGGACCCAGATAAGTGAGGAGAGAGAGCAGCAGAACAGTGGGGGGCTGGAGAGGGAGGCGGGAGGGAAGGGAGGACCGAGGAGGAGACTGTGCAAGCGAGGCTACGTGCACATTTGCAGGGGACCCTCCAATCTCACGAGCATGCCTGGGGAGGGCGGGGAGGGGAGGCAGAGGGGAACAGAGGGAGACACACGCACAGATGTATCACTCTGAATCTCGCCATGATGTATAATTACACTGGACCAAGAAAAGAAAACAGCATCAGTGCTAATAAAGTGTTCCTCATTTTTGCATTTTTCGGTTTTTTCTTTTGAGATGGGGGCGCAACCCAGGGGCATTTTTACCTCTGAGCTACACCCCCAGTCCTATTTTATTTTTTTAGTTTGAAACAGGGTCTCGCTAAGTTGCTGAGTCTGGCCTTGAACCTGTGGTCCTCCTGTCTCAGCCTCCCAAGCACTGGGATCGCAGGCATGCGCCACCTCGCCCAGCTTACTGTCCACTCCTTCCCACCCGTGTGGTCCCTGGGTGGACAGGCTCTGAGCGCTGGCTTCTGTCCCCAGCTGGTATGGCGCTGACTCTCTCCAGGGGTCCTGAGGGTTCATAAAGAAGATGAAGAACAGTACTGAGCCAGGCGTGGTGGTGCACGCTTGTAATCCCAGCATTCGGGAGGCTGAGACCGGAGGATCCGGGTTTGCAGCCAGCCTCAGCTACCTAGTGAGGCACTCTGCAACTTGGTGAGACCCGGTTTCAAAATAAAGAATAAAAAATAGGGCTGGGGGTGGAGCTCGGAGGTAAAATGTCCCTGAGTTCAATCCCCAGTGCCGAAAAAAAAAAAAAAAAAGACACAGTACTATTTACAGCACCTGGTTGACTATGCTTATTATGGTTATACTTACTGTTAAATGGTGGCAAAGCAAATTGAAGAGTGATAGAATTTTATCTAATTAAATTTATTAAGTGCAAATTCAGATCTGGGTTTTGGCCATATCTTGGCTTTAAAAAATCCCCCTTCCAGTTCTGTTTTGTCTCCCTGTGCTGTGGCACAATGGATACACGTGAGGAGGGGTCTCCCCAGGGCCTCCGGAGCGCCCAGCGCAGGTGCTGGGACCCAAGGGTAACTCAGCACCGTCTGCTCAGGGAAGTAGGGTTAGGGTTAGAATTTATCATCTGTACTTTATCAACTGAGCAAGAAATCCGTTCATTATCTTCACTGAAAGTAGGGCTTTTAAGCAGGGTGCAGTGGCACACATCTGTAATCCCAGCACTTAGGGGGCTGAGACAGGAGGACTGCAGGCTCAAGGCCAGCCTCAGTAACTTAGTGAGGCTATCAGTAGCTTAGAGAGACCCTGTTTCAAAATAAAGACTGGAGGTGTATCTTGGAGGTAGAATGCCTCTGGGCTCAACTTCTAGTACCAAAACAATGAATAAATAAAGCAGGATTTTAAACTGAGATTCATGGGCAATGTTTTACTCTGAGGTTCTGTGTACCCTGCAATGGATGAAAAGCTTTCTATTCATGTGTATATGAGCTTTTTTTCTAAAAGGCAAGTCTTACTGTCTTTCTTTCTTTTTGTATTGGAGATTGAACCCAGGGCCATTCTACCTCTGAGCTATACCCCCAGAAGCAGAGTCTCACTGAAGTGCTGAGGGTCTCTCTAAGTATTTTTATCAGACTCTGTAGGTATGTGGCACATGTCAGCTCCCTATTACCCCCCAAAAGTTACCAACCAAGGATATTTAAAGGTTCATAAGTGGTGATTAAAATAATAATATAAATTATGCCAGGTGTGGTGGCACACGGCTGTAATCCCAGGAGAACTGAGGTCCGAGGTCAGCTCAGCTTCAGCAACTTGGCAAGACCTTGTTTCAAAAAAAAGGCTAAGGGTGTAGCTCAGAGTTAGAATGCCTGTGGTTCCAACCTCCAGTACCAAAAACTGAGCAAAACAAAACCAATAGTATGAGCTATAATGCTGTTATTTTGTATCTTCAGAGAGTAAATCCATGCCAAAGAGAAAATCGAAACCCAAGTTGTTTAGGCTCCTATCAGTTAAGATAGTTTAACTTTAACGTCGTTGTTCTAGTTCCCTCCAGTGCAGACCTGGGAGGAGGGTCTAGGGGGAGGTGGATATTTGGCAAACACTTTAGAAAGTCTTCCCAGGATGGGAAGAGAGAGGGATCACAGAGAGCGTATTTCTCAGGTTGCTGCTCAAGGGTCCCAGGAAGCTTGGGCAGAGTCCCGCAGAATGTGCCTCGGGTCATTCGGGGGTGAGCAGGGAGCTGGGACATGTACCTGATGCTTCCATCGCTCACTGGGGAGCAGCCAGGCTGTAATTTCAAGCTGGTCCCAGCACGTGGATGGAGCCAGCATCATAGGGCTGGAGAAGACTGTCACACAGAGGAGCAGAGAGCAGCAGGAGGGAGGTGCTCCATCTCTCTCTGTGTGAGATCTGTCTCCCTCTCTTTCTCATGCTGTGGTCATGCGATGCCTCCCACCAGGCTGTGAGACAGCCCAGAGGCCCCGGTGCAAGATGCAGCTACCTGCTGTTTGGACTTTCCAACCGCCAGACTCTGAACCAAATAACCTTTTTCTTTATACACTACCTATACCTGGCACTTTTGTTATAGCAACAGAAAACAGACTAAGACACACACCTACACCTGGATTTACTCTTTTCAGTGGCTCCACAATATCACCAAGGTGAGCACCCAACTTCTTGGCAATGCTTTCGGGGCACACACTGGGTTCTCATTTCTTACCATTTATGCTTTCATGGCTCAGCCCTAATGGGTCTGATGGATGACTTCCAATGAAGTCGTCCTTCAAATCCCCACCCACACATCCCCTGAAGGTAAATCTTCACAGACAACTTCCTCTGTACCTCCTCCCCAGCACTGCAGCTGGACCCTTTCAACTTTCCCACCCCCACAACACTGACCTACCCCTGTCTCTCCTTTACTTCTGCAATCCGTCTATGATTGGAAAATATCTTCAAAAGATCGAATAAAATGGCAGCATGTAACTGTTGTGTTACATGTTATGTCTGCATATTGGTATCTCCCATAATCGTGACCAAGACCATCTTTCCTCACCACCCCCAGGACCCAGAATAATTGTCATAATATGTGTTCAACAAATGCTGGTCCCCATGAGATGCGATCAACCGTGTGACCAATGCCAGCATGCTGGATTCTGAAGGAATTGTCGAAGGTAGAGTCATATAAAACTGAGCTTATCTGTATATGTATTTTTTTTTTGGTACTGGGGATTGAACCAAGGGGCGTACAACCTCTGAACTATACACCCAACTCTTTTTATTTTTTTATTTTGAAACAGGATCTTGTTAAGTTGCTGAAGGTCTTGCTAAGTTGCTGAGGCTGGCCTCAAGCCTGCTATTCTCCTGTTTCAGCCTCCCAAGTACTGGGATTACAGGCATGTTTCACCACTCCCAGCCGGAGCTGATATTTAAAATAAGCAATAAAAAACCTGTGGTCTTAAAAGTCACTGAAATACAGGTGTTAGTGAGCACAGCATAACTCAGCAGAACCTGACTCCAGAATGTTGTGAAGATTCAGTAAGCCCTATAAGAAAACTACTTCATAAACAGGCCAGCATAGGTATTCAATAAATCTAAGCTCCTTTTTCTGTTCTTTTTATTAAAAAATCCCAAATCTAGCCCAGGAATGGGCAGGAAGAAGAGGTTTAAAACGTTAAAATAAATGAGTAAATTATATATTGGACTTGATTTTAAACACTGAAATACAGAAACATCCTTTTCTTCTAGTCATTTCCTAAATGTAAACTACCTTGACAAATTTTATATTGTAGTTTCAAAATAGGTTGCTAAACTTTCCAAGAATACCTACCATCTGAAAGAATTTAGAAGTCCATCATTCAGCTGGCCAGCTTAAGAATGGGGTAACCATTTAATCGGAGAAGTTGAATTCTACGCCTCTATGTGCAAAGTCCTGTTGGCTTGCAAAGCCACATGCTGACAACACATCACTAAATTCCAACAGCCATGACCTTTCCTTACTCCATAAAAACCACGAGATGATAGTAACGGCGGGACTTCAATTTGATTTTTTTTCTTTTGGTAAGCTCCTCAGAGAGGCAATGGAGAGAAACACCTGTCCTGATGTAAATGAAGACCTATTCAGATTGTCCATTCTAGCCCCCACACTTAGGGTCTCAACTTAGGAACTTCAGGAGATTATACAGATAACAAGAAAAGTGTGGAGCTGTATTTTTCTCACAGTTGATCTCACTGAGCCATCTGACTTTCTTGTGTGTAAGCTTGCATACCGAGAAGTGTGTCACGAAGCCATCCTCAGGACTTCCGTGCTCATTATTTATCAACATTTTATATACTGCTACAGAAATGACGTTAATTTCTGTACCCAGCTAGTGAGTTATGAAGTTGGAGGACAAAAATCACTAACATTTGGTTGTAGAGTGACCAAGGAGCCCATTCATTTTCTAAAGGAAAAGATGGCAGTCACTGAAATTTATTGAGAAGGGCAAATCCCAAGAAATGAGGGATGTGTCAATAGAGCCACACACTTGTATTTATTTAAAATGTCATTTGTCGATCAAACATTCACTAAATGCCTTTTATTTGTCAATGGCTGGGCCAGCACTTCAGTTTGCAAGGTAGCAAGACATAATTTCCTGCCCCTGCTAGATACCGAGGCACACAGAGGACTGCAAAGTACCTATAAAACTATAAATGTGTCAGTTGCTTTATTCTAAACGAGACAGAAGATGTTGGGAAGACAGAAGCATGAAATTGAGGGGAGCTGATTTGGGGGGTTGGGAGAAGGTTCTGAAAGAAGGTGGGGGAGCAGGTAGGAACACCAAAAGATTCAGAAAGAACCACAAGGCAGGAATGGGGAAATGCCAATTAAACAAAGTATATTAGTCAGCTTTCCATCACTACAACAAAGTACCTGAGACTGTCTATGTTATGAAGAAAAGGAGGTTTCTTTAGCTCATGGTTTGGGAGGTCAAAGTCCGAGACCAGAGGTTTGGCCTCTGATGGAGGCAGTCCCGTGGATGGTGTCACATCATGGCCAGTGGCAGTGGGGGGGTGCATGCCACGGTGAAATATTACATGTCAAACAGGAAGCCAGAGATGGAGACACAGGGGCCTGGTTCGGGCTTCCATAATCACTTATTCCATCTATAACTACTCAATCCTGCCGGAAGGTACGCCCTTGGTGACCAAAGGACAAGTCCCATCAACTCCCAGTACGGCCACCCGGGAGCAAGCCTCCCACACGTGCACCTCGCGGGATGTTCAAGTTGCAACACGAGGCAAAAAGACGGGTATTTCCTGAGCCTTCCCCGACTAGACCGAAACAGAAGCAGATCCTCATCGTTCCTTCTTCTGTCTAATGGCTGGGACGCAAGTGTCTCCATGAACTACACGGACACGGCTCCCTCCACTGGGCTCTGGGCCTTACCACAGGGCTGTACTAAGCAGGGCGAGCACTGAACTCAGGGAATTAACCAAGTCCGGGGCTTCAGAAGAGAGAATGGAGGGCCCGCTGAATGAAGTGATTCTCGCACCGACACCCGGAGCAGAACCACGCCTCTCTCCCTCTGCTCGGGTGCCAGCCGCCTCCCAGGCCTCAGCGAGGTCCTGGTGGAAGCTCGTGGGCTTTTCTCTCTTGGCTTGTGCAGAAACTCACTCTTCCCGCAGTGCGCGCCAATCAAATGCCATGGGCGTCCCTGTCCGGAACTCGTTCATGTACCCCACGTCCACTTGCTTGGCCAGGATGTGCGGCACCGAGGTATTAAGGTGTTCCCAGGTATGTCGGACTTCTTAGTGCGAAGATGCAGATTCGCAGGGACAAGCCCCCCACGTGACACCATCGGTACCAGAACGGAAGCATGCCCAGTGGCGGGAAGAGGCCAAGCGCCTGGAGTGAGCGGCCAGGAATGGTTTCACCAAGCAATGGGGCCTCCGCTTGGAGGGACGGTGGAACGTGCTAGACGGACTGACTGAAGCAGGCCTGACCACAGAGACAGAGACCTGCAGAAGGATGACATCTTCCCTAAAGACCAGGCCGCTTACTTATCTCGTTGCTGGGGAGTGAATCAGGAGCATTCTAACTGAGCTACACTACCAGCCCTTCTTATTTTTATCTCTAAATAGGGTCTCACTAAGTTGTGGAGGCTGGCTGTGAACCTGCGATCCTCCTGTCTCAGCCTCCCAAGAACTGGGATTACAGGCCTGTGACACCATGTCTGGCTACGTAAATTATGTCTACCTTGGGGTTAGGAAAAAAAAATCCCAGGAATATGTGTTTTATTGTAGCAGGCTGTTTCCAGGGTGATTTATAATGTAGAATGCTCTTTAAAGGGGCAAGATATTTCATTCCACAATCCAAGTGGATCATCAAATACTATCGTATATGATCATCCTAATATTGTCATCTGAAGGACCGGACTAATTCCATGCATGCACTGTGTGTGATTTTATAATTTTGTATGTAATTCTGTAATCACATACAGAGCGCTTTGTAATTTTGTATGCAATTTTGTAATTACATACAAAGCACTTACTTATTTGCTTCATTTTTTAAGTGCTTTGTTTTTTAAGTAAAAATGAGCGAGAGACCAGTAAAAGGTTGGTATTTTTAAGCAGGCAGGAAATCTGATATCTTAGAAAGCAGGGTGCTCGTGTCTGCCGGCGGGTGGCCGGGCTCCCACGACTTGCCGAAATGCTTTCCTTACGGGAAATCTCACCTTTGGGAGGAAGACCCTGTGTGGACATTTGCTCAGACCTTACCGTGGTAGAGCTTTTGAGAGCATTCAGGCATTTCTGCTTATTTTGTTGTTGTGGCCATGGGGACTGACACTCAGGGGCATTCTACCTCTGAGCTACTCCCCAACCCCAGTCTTCTGCCCCCCCCCCCCAGTTCTCCTGTGTGCACTGTGCTGATAAATCCACTAAGTCCTATTTTCTTTGTTATCTGAAAATAGAAGCTCGCTAAGTTGTCGCACACTGGCCTCTTGAGCCTGGGATCCTCCTGTCTCAGCCTCCCAAGTCCTGGGATTACAGGCGTGCGCCACCACGCCCGGCTCACTTCCACATCCAGTGCCCTCCCTGTGAACTGTGAGCTGAAGTGACAAATGCCACCTCCACTTTGCTGTCCTCCATGCTCTCTGCACGCCTGAGCAAGCTCAGAAGTATCACAGACAAAGCAACACAGGACCGAAGCCAGCAGCTGACCGTCCGCGTGGAGACACGCTGCCCGGGGGCTCGTCCTGCGGTCCCTTCACCATGAGTGAGAAGGAAAGGCTCGCTGCATTGGGCCACTGGGAACTGGGGACATTCTAATCCCAAAGCCACCTCAGGTGACAACTCTTACAAAGAATACGCAGTGTCCGTGAGTTTACAAAGCCATCGTCCAGCGGGCCTCAGCACGACACAGGCTGGTAAGTGGCCAATCTGGCATACTTATAATCAATAAGCTCAGAAAGGTGAGATTCCTGGTTACAAGGAAAATACGTCAGCCCCAATTTACTTTTCTACATTAGAATACTATTTCTATTCTAGGGATGTCAGTGTCGCCGTACCAGGAGTAGGTGGACTTGCTGGCGGCACAGAGGACGCAGGAAGCTACATTACAACATTCCCGTCCTGTGCACAACACACTCCTATGCTGAACCCTAAATAACCTGACGTCCAGCAGAGGGGAGACACAATGCTGTGCAAGTGTGGATGACCTGCCGCAGAAACTGTGACAATGTGGATTTATCCGGAGACAATGCGTATAACCACAGAGCTTCCAGGAAGGACACAGCTGGACAGGCGCAGGCAGCTCCAGCACCATCCCGCCTGGCATGGCCCAAGGAGGGCAGGCGGCGCGGGTCCCCCGGTCTTCCTCCCATCCTCCTCCTGCACAACACAGGAAGTGTCTATTTTCTTCTTCTTAGAGGGAGCCTTGAAGCTTTAGCTGACTCAGTTACCTCTTTCCCTTTAGATGTGAACAGTTTAAGATAATGTGCTGGCAAGCAGGCAGAGAAGAAACTTCAAAGGACGTTGTGACAGACGGGTCAATCTTGCTTATAACTGCTCTAAAGAACTCGATGGTGCTATTTAAGATACAACTGGAATTTTCTTTAAGACGAACATCAGATTAAATTTGAGGAGGAAGCAATGCCATATGTTACAGTCCAGCTGACATGTTCTTTGCAACTGTAAATGTGCAATAACCCCAAAGATCAATATTTGTTCTATATTTTAAGATAGTGTAGTGCACAGAATACTGTCTGCTCTTAAATTTAAAAAGCAAAACCATAACCAAAAACATGGGGTAAGCTGGGTGCAGGGGCCACACCTGTAATTCCAGTATTAGGGAGTCTGAGACAGGAGAATTGCAGGTTTGAGGCTAGCCTCAGCAACTTTACAAGACCCTCAGCAACTTAGTGAGACTCTGTTTCAAAATAAAAATAAAAATAAAAAACAACAACAAAGGGCTGGGGGTGTAGCTCAGAGGTAGACCGCTCCTGGGTTCAATCCCCAGGACCAAAAAGAAAAAGGAAAAAGAACATGGGGTGACATTGTAAGATATCTCAAAAACAGAATGATCACGAAATGCCCTCGGTGGGTATAGATTCTGCCGAGCAATGGCTGTGGGGAGGGTTTCAAAGATAACCATGCCTCCCTCCCCCTGGGTCCTGCATTGCACTTTTATTGATGCGTACGATTTAGGGAGGTCCAATAATGTGCGACTTCTACTGTCTGGCTTTATCCAAAAGAGTCATAAAAGGAGATTTGTCATTAGCACTTGTGAATTGAGGCTACATTCCCCAGAGTTACAGGAATAGGAAAAACAAAACAATAAAAGAGAACTATAATTCCAGAGTTCCATGCCGTGTGGTATAAAATGCACAGCCTGTGGGACGGGGCACACCTGGACCTGGACACAGGTGGACCCGGGGACTGGTGTCCACCTTGTAGCTCTGCTTGGCTCTCGTATCTTTTATCTGTGAGACCAGAGTCCACGGAGAGTCGACAACGACGGCCAGTGCTAGGATTACGGGCACGGCCACCAGGCCTGGCTGGGAGCCATTCTCCACGTGAGGACAGAGCAAGGCTGCAGCTTTACCCGAGTGCTCGAGTGCTCGCTTACAGATGCAAAAAATAAACCTTGGGAGGCTAAGCTAAAAGCCAGAAAACATGATCCCTGCAGAAGCCAGGGTCAGGGTCAGGAGAGAGATGAGATGACATTTTTCTGAAAAAAAGTTCATCACATAATTTAGTCTTGGAGTCATTTAAATGTTACATATTCAAAAATAATATTAAACCGGGTGTGGTGGTACACACTTGTAACCCCAGTCCATGGGAGGCTGAAACAGGAAGATCACAGGTTCGAAGCTCACCTCAAAAACTTAGTGAGACCCTCTGTAACTTAGTAAGACCCTGTTTCAAAATAAAGAATAAAAAATAGGACTAGGGGTGTAACTTGGAGGTAGAATGCCCCTGGACTCAATCCCAAGTTAACACACACACACACACACACACACACACACACACTCTCACACAGTAAACCAAAAGGAAAAATCTGTTGGAATTAAATTTGAGTTATGATCTCACAAAGAGAAGAAATAATTTCAGACAACTGTAGGTTTTGGTCTTTCGATATATCCTTAATAGAATACCAAGTCAGGAAAAGGGCAAATGTTTAAAGCTTCATCCAGTCATCTTGTTATTAGTGGTAATGTTGGTATTATTTAAAAAATATTTCCTATACTTAAAATAACAAATGAGTTTTGTTCAGAGCCAAGATTGTCAGTGAAAAAGAAAAGAGAAAAAATAACAGCAGAGAAGTCACAAATCTTGTTAGGTGACACTTGAACTGGAAATATTCTATGAATTCAGGATTTATTTTCCTAAATAATATATTTTCCTAGCTCCATCTATTGACAAGGCCCAGAAATAATGACACCGCAGAATTTATGAGCATCCCTAGTATTTAAATTGTGGTTTCAAAATACCACTCCTCACCAAAGAAAGCAAGGTTCTGTGGAGAAGCGGCCGCCTCCAGGCCAGGAGCGTCGATGGGCTGAGAAATCGAGTTGTGAACGAATCATGGAACTACAAAGACCAGTGGGTCTGATTTAAATAAGCAGGCTTAAGGAATGTAAAAAATGAGGGGAAATGTGTGGATTTTATTGGCACACTGATCCAGTTCAAGAAAATGACACTTTTTGAGATGATTGGGAAATTTACTTATCTATTTTTTGTGTTACTGTGGATTGGACTCAGAACATTCTACCTTGGAGCTACACTCCCAACCCTATTTTATTTTTTAATTTTGAAACGGGGTCTTACTAAGTTGCAGAGGACCTCGCTAAATTGCTGAGATTCTCCTGTCTCAGCCTTCCAAGTACTAGGATTGCAAGTGTGCACCCCCGTGCTAGGTTAGAAAATTTAAATATTGACTAGTTCTTTGCTGGGGATTGAACAGAGGGGCATTCTACCTCCAAGCTATGTCCCCAGTCCTATTTTGAAACAGGGCTTCACTAAGGAGCTGAGGCTGGCCTCCAACCTGGATCCTCCTGTCTCAGCCTCCCAAGTACTGAGATTACAAGTGTGTGCCACCACACCCGACTGCCCCCAGTCCTACTTAGTGGACACCAAACCACGAGGGTGCAGAGGAGACAGGCGTGGGGATTTATTGCTATTTGTAGTATTAGGAATGATGATGACATTGTGGTTCTGGAAGAACAATGCCCATTTTTCTCAGAGACGTGTCCTGACCTACACTGGAAAGAAGTGACAAGGTGCCTGAGGTTTTCCTTAACATATTTCAGCCAAAAAGAAAACAAAACCAAACGGACACGGGGAGCACAACAAGGTCTCACTGAAGCTGGGGAGTGCGCCCATGCACATGGCATTCCCTCAGTTAACTTCTCTGCTTTTGCATACGTTTGAAATTTCTCATAATCTGAAAGGAGAGTCAAGAGAACGATGCTCTGGGGGAGATTCCACACCCAAAGGGAGCTGCATGTCGCTTCCCATTCTCTGAGGTAGGCCTGTGGGATTGAGGGTCCCAAGCCGAACTCCACCTTAACCTGAAGGGCTGGCTCTTGAGAACTTAGTGGACACCAAACCACGAGGGTGCAGAGGAGACAGGTGTGTGTCAGGAAATAAAGGAATCTTGGAATAAATCAACAAACGGAGGTGCTGTCACAGTGATGGTAAGGGCATAGTCTCTATTGCTATTGGAGAAATGATGCATTTTCAAGTATTTTATTATTTCTTTGATATGCTCTGAGCCTAAGTACTAGGTGGGCATGATCAAACACATTGTTTAATATGATGAAAAGAACTAGTGAAAATTATTGGTTTTGTTGTTGTTGTTTTGGTTTTGGTTTTGTTTCTTGATACTGGGGATCGAACCCAGGGACATTTTACCTCTGAGCTACACCTCCAGACATTTTCATTTTTTATTTTAAGCACGATTTTGCTAAGTCACTGAGGGTCTTTCTAAGTTTCTGAGGCTGGCCTTGAACCTGCGATCCTCCTGTGTCAGCCTCCCAAGTCCCCAGATTGCAGGCCCGTGCCACCACACCCAGCTTCAGTTTACTCTTTATTCCCACTCTGCACGTGTCAAGGACTTTGTGAAGCTCAGCTCTAACTTTAGAGGGACGCTGAAGCTCAGAGAGGAATGACAGCTTGCCCCAGGGCAGCCCTGCAGGAGCCCTGGCAAGCCTAGGGATTTACCAAAACGGAGCACCGCAGCTGAAGGCGGAGACGCGTCAGCCGTGCTCACCTCTCGAAGCCGATCTGCCGGAAGGTCTTCTCCCACGTTGAGCCTGTAACAGAGGAGACTCGGTCAGTACACTGCAAGGGCCAGGCGGCCTGTCCCGGGGTTGCGCGGCTCGCTAGGGGCTGACGCGTAAGTGGGTGACTCGGTTTCCCCACAAAGGCAACACTCCCCGACCCCAGGCTGCAGACATAACTGCATGCATCTGTGGGACCCAGTGTGATGTTTCCACACACGTACACCTTGCGTGGTGCTCCCATGAGCGTGTCAGCACAGTCACCACCGCACACGTGACTGTTCCTATGTGAAGAGAACGTTCAGTCCCCCTCATTTTTTGTGTGCGTAGTATTGGGGATGAACCAGGAGCACTCTACCTCCGAGCCACACCCTCAGCCCTCTTTTATTTTTTATTTTAGGGTCTCACTAAGTTGCTGAGGCTGGCTTTGAACCTGAGATTCTCCTGTCTCAGCCCCCAAGTACTGGAATTGCCACCATGCACCACCATGCCTGACTCAAAGTCCTCTCTCTCTCTCTTTCTCTCTCTCTCTCTCTTTAATGTATGAGTGTATCTGCCTGTGGGACTAGAGAGTCCAGAGGAGTAACTGTGATTTACCTCTGGGCTATACCCCTTCAGGTATTTTATTTTCTATTTTGTAACAAGGTCTTGTTCAGTTGCCAAGGCAGGTCACAAACCTGCACTCCTCCTGTATAGGTATTCAAGTCTAGGTGTGTACCACTGGAGCTTAGCCCAAATCTCTTAGTTATTTTGGAATATACAATAAATGGATGTTATTATAGCTGCCCTACTGTGAAATACACCATCTGAGTTATTTCTCCTTTCAAAGTATAACTTGTTTCTATAGACCGCCCTTTCCCCACCCCTACCCTCCCAGCCACTACTCTCTAGTTCCAGCAGATTGGCTTTCCTAGATCCACAAATGGCCAAATGTGATTCCATCAAACCAAACAGCTTCCACACGGTCATCTACTAACCATCTGGGTCCAGCCCAGAAAATATGAATAAAACCCTCTTGTTAAAAATAAAGAAACAGCCTACTGTAAGCTGCGTGCTCTCAGATTCAGCTTTTAATTACATATTGCTATCCAGATGACTGGGGAGCACCAATTCATTACACACCATGTCTTACTACACCAAAGTAGTAGCACATGATTATCACTCCTGTTTAAAAAATTTCAACAATTTTTTGGTACTGGGGTTTGAACTCAGGGGCATTCTACCTCTGAGCTACACTCCCAGCCCATTTTTTTATTCTGAAGCAGGATCCTGTTAACTTGCTGAGGGTCTCACTGAGTGGCTGAGGCTGGTCTTGAACCTGCCATCCTCTTGTCTTATCCCGAGTACTGGGATTACAGGTATGCATCACCATGTCCATCTTAAATTAACCATTTTTAAATGGTTAAAAATGTCGAATTGCTGTTCCAAGTCATATGAGGAGTGATATATCCAAATCATAAAAGAATAACAGCGGGGTATAAAAAAGAACGCCTAAAATTTTCCATCTATAATTCTTCTGTGATAATTTCTGAATACTTGATATGTGGAAAGGGGCTAATTTTTATCAAAGAGACTTTTAATAAAAGTCTTGCATGTGCAAAAGTTAAGGGTCTCTGCTAGCCCTTAGTGTTGTACATTTTCCTGATAATCAGCGAGTGGAAAAATATTCTGATTTTAGTAACTATTGCAAATAACTATCCACCTTGCCCTAAATTCATATACTGTGTTGTGTATTACTTGAAAACCACAGCAGATTGTTATTGTTCATTACTGCCTTTGTAGAAAGGATATTTCTAGAAGCAGGAAGTAGTGAATTCAGCTTTGAGTCTCCAGAGGTAGCTAAGGACTGTTTTTTTTTTTTTATTCTGAAAGTCAAAATAAACTCGGACAGTACTTTTTGAGATCTCTGTCTCAACTGATTTATCTTTAGACAGCTACACAGAGACCCCAAAACATCTGCTAGGTTTCCTGGAAAGGCAGACGAATAGACAGGAGGAGCGGCCCCAGGGCAGCCCGAGCCAGTCACAAGAGAGAGAGAGCTAGTCCTAAGAGTGTGCAAAGACGATGTTTCACCAGGAGATTTGGGACTGTTAGTTCACCATGATGGAGTGTTTTAAATACTTTTCATAAATATTAAAGGACTCAGTCTCAGATATGAATCACACACACAGAAATTTAAAGCAGACTCAGGCTTGGGTGTCTTGGATGACAACACTGTTTGTTATCTGGCAGAACTGTAATACGCTTTGCTGAGTGGGAGTAAAAGACATGACTCAGATAACCAGCCCAGGAATTTCCTTTGGCCTCCGGCCCAGGGAAGAGGGTCCCATGTGAATCTGATGCAGAACAATCAAACTCCCTCTTGCAGGAATGCATTGAAGATAATTATCTTGCCCCCATGGAATCCTAGTTGTTAAGACCTTGGCAATGAACACACAACTTGTCAGGTGGAAGCCACCGGACTGCTGGCCACCGCCTGGCCTAGACTGAGAAGGGAGAGCGACCTGCCTTCTGCGCGAGGGAGGGAGGAGAGCAGAGATGAGGTGCAGACCAAGGTCAGGGCGCAGGGAGGGCGACAGGAGTGGTAGCAGAGGGGAGTGCATGCTATGCCTTTGGCTTCTTTTTTGCTTCCAGAGAGTAACAAAGAACTTTTTTTTTTTTTTTTTGGTACTAGGCACTAAACTCAGGGGGTGTTCTACCTCTGAGCTAAATCTCCAGTCCTTTCCTTTTTTTTTTTTTTTTTTTTTTTTAATTTGGAAACAAGGTCTCATTAAGTTGCTAAGGCTGGCCTTGAACCTGAACCTGTGATCCTCCTGCTTCTTCTCCCATGTACTGGGATTACAGTAGGTGCCACCACGCCCAGCTGTGCCTTTTAAATTTATCTATATTTCCACTGCTTTCCAGACCTCCTCAATATATGCCCCAAATATTTTTAGTTGAAAAACAAAACCTTTTTCTTAATACATTCAGCTTACTATCAAGATAAAATTTTTTAAAAAGGATTTTGCTGTATTCTACTATTAGACTTTTCACACATGGGTCTTCCATTAAGGAAAGCCACGTGCAGGGCTGCACACGAGAGCTATGTGCCTGTAAGGTTCTACCACAGCGAGCCTCACTCTGACGGATACTTGCCATGCACTAATGAAAATTTAAAATAAATAAATAGAAGGCCCTATCTTTCTGTTTCTGAGAAATGCAAGCTTATTCAAACAGGCAAGACAAGTTAAAAGTTTTTGGTGCAAGCCTTCCGGTTTCCTTAGAATAAACATTAGCAAGCTGCTCAGACAAGCACAGTGACTTCTTTCTGTTCACTAGAAACCAACTTCTTTAACACTCTGAGGCTGCGGCACGCCCGTCCGTCGTGGCTGTTGGTCCTTCCGTAACCATCTGCCCATGCCAGGTATGGCGCTGGATTTATTAAAATATGGTTTCTGCCCTTAAACCTCAAACACCCTCGAGGTTAAGATTTTTATGCCTTTTGTGAGCACTTAGTCATGATGAAACGAGAAACACACAATAAATGGAACCGACGGCTCCAGATCCTCTGGCACCCAGAACGTTTCTGGCAGCTCATTATTCACTAGCTGGGGAATTCTTTTAAAGCCATTAACCATGCGCTACATGGTAAGGCAATATTGTTCCCTTTGCCAGGGCAGCCCGGCACGGAGCAAGAAGCAGAGAAAGAAAAGTAGTTGGCAGTGTTCCTTGACCGAGCGCTTTTAAAATGAGATTTACATGAGCCCCGTAGCCGGGGTTTCATTTTCTGCAGCACTGCTTACCCGTGCTGGGCCACGGGATAAGAATATTAAATGGAAAGTTTCAGAAATAAATGATTCATAAGTTTTAAATAACATTGCGGTAATTGTTCTGATTGTCCTGTTTTATTGGTAGTTACTGTTAATCTTTTTTTTTTTTTTTTTTGTGGTACTGGGGATTGAACTCAGGGGCGTTCTACCTCCGAGCTACACCCCTAGCCCTATTTTTCATTCTTTATTTTGAAACCGAGTCTCACTAAGTTGTGGAGTGCCTCACTAGGTAGCTGAGGCTGGCCTTGAACCCGGATCTTCCGGTCTCAGCTTCCCGAACGCTGGGATTACAAGCGTGCGCCACCACGCCCGGCTCAGTTACTGTTAATCTTACTGTTCCTAATTTATAAATGATTTTATCTATATGTAGGAGAATGCGTAATGTAATGTGTATATGGTTCAGAACCTCTGTGAGTTTAGGCATCTGCTAGGTGGATAGGGCAGACCACTATACAAAGGACAGAAGTCTAAACATTGTACATTTTTCAGGAAAAAGCAAAACCACAACAAAAAGGAAGTATGCAACATAGGTAAATGGATGTTTTTCCTTTGCAGTCTTAGATAAGTTGTTAGAAACTGAATTAGGACTGTTCATTTGTGTGTGTGTGTGTGTGTGTGTGTGTGTGTGTGTGTGTGTGTGGTACAGGGGATTGAACCCAGGAGGTTCTACCTCTAAACTACACCCCCAACCCTATTTTATTCTTTATTTTGAAACAGGGTTTCACTAAGTTGTCCAGGCTGGCTTTGAAGCTATGATCCTCCTGTCTCAGCCTCCCAAGTTCTGAGATTACAAGAGTGCGCCACCATGCCCGGCTCTGATTCTTCACTTTCAAAAACTGCCTTTCCCGGTGTGGTCACCAAAGCCTGAAATACCAGTCCTTGGGAGGCTGTGACAGGAGGACCTCAGGCTCGAGGACAGCCTTGGCAATTTAGCAAGACCCTTGGCAACTTAGCGAAACCCTGTCTCAAAATAAATAAATAAAAGGGCTGGGGGTGTAGCTCACAGGCAGAATCCCCTGGGTTCAATCCCTAGTACCAATAAAACCAAAACCAAGACCATGAAGAAACTGCTGTGCTTGTCAGCAGCAATACTGGAGCCGCAGACTTGAAAAGCAGAGTAGACGCCCGCGCTCAAGAGCGGAGACCATCCTGGACCCGCCAGTTGGCCGCACAGCAGCCTCCACCGCTGGCTCCCGTGTGCCCGGGGACCAGCACCTGGAGCGTCTGCGGTGCCGACATGCCCACGGTGCCCGAGGGGACCTGCACTGCCACAGATGCAGCGCTTTCTTCCTGGAACGTGGGGCAGCGGTCGTGCCACCTCTCCATCTCCCTGTCTCCAGAAGAAGCATCCTTGAAAATAAACGACTCCTGTACTACCGTGTCGAGGAGTAGGTTCTGTGTCCCGAGGTCCCCACCCTGTGGCCCTGCTGTCGGTGGACGAGCCCTCGGGAGCGGGGCTGGGAGGCCCTTGGAGCTCTGGGTAGTTTCCAGGTACCAGTGGACTTCTTCCAAGAGTTATAAAAAGAGCAAGCTTGGCTCCGCCCACCCCC
>PVLC010001805.1:38893-64575 GCA_004027655.1 Graphiurus murinus | reverse complement strand
CCTATCTATCAGATATCTGTATATCATTATCATCTGTCTATAGACATCATCAGTCTCTTGTCCATCTATCGTCCATTTATCAATCTATAACCTACCTACTATACACCTATCATGCATCTGTCTATCATCTATCTGCAATCCATCAATCTATCACCTGTCATCTACACGTCATCTTTCCCTATCATCTATCATCTATGTATAATCCATCAATCTATCATCTACACATTATCTATCTATCTATCCACCCATCTATCATCTATGTATAATCTATCTATCACCGGTCATCTACACATTATCTATCTATCTATCTATCTATCCACCTATCTATCATCTATGTATAATCTATCTATCTATCACCGGTCATCTACACATTATCTATCTATCTATCTATCTATCTATCTATCTATCTATCTATCTACCTATCCATCCACCCATCTATCATCTATGTATAATCCATCCATCCATCACCGGTCATCTACACATTATCTATCTATCTATCTATCCATCCATCCATCTATCTATCATCTATGTATAATCCATCCATCCATCACCGATCATCTACACATCATTCATCCATCCACCCATCCACCCATCCATCCACTCTCTATCGATCATTCATCTAGCCATCACCCATCTCTGAGCACCTCAGCCTCAGTGGCTCCCTCTCCCCTTCTATTGTTACCAATGACCTCCTTCCTTCGTAGCTGCTTTCTCCAGGACAGCAACCCGCTGTCCGTGTGTGCCCAGCCACCTGCCTCTCCCTCTTGGTCTCTGTGGGTGTCAGAGCCTCCTGTCACCATGGCCACAGCTGGCCAGGACGGGCTCCGCTGTGTCTCGGGGACACAGAGGCTCCTGGCCCCAGTCCTCAAGGTGAGAGAACCGGGATCGGGGCGCCCGGGCCTGACCCTCACCTCGTCCACTTTCATGAGTGCAGGGGAGCAAGCAAGGCAGAGGGAGGGGTGACCCGCTTGGCATCCTGGTCCCTGTGCCAGCCTCCCTGACCGCCACACCCTCCTGCTCCCAGCCCTAGGAGAAGGAAACCAGCCAGTGACTTCAGGGCTCTGGTACTCGTATCTCAAGAAGCACTAAACAAGCAAAAATTAATCCCATGAGTATTGGAATGGTATGAGGTAATGAAAGCATTTCTAATAATTCCTAGCCATGTTAACCATATTTTAAATCAAGAGAATGGATATTTTCCCCCAAATTAACACAGCAATAAAATAGTTTACAGCCAGATATGGTGGCAGATGTCTATGATTCTAGTACCTGAGAGGCAGAAACAGGAGGACCACAGGTTTGAGGCCAACCTCAGCAATTTGGCAAGACCCTTGGCAACTTACTGAGACCCTGTTTTAAAATAAAAAATACAAAGGGCTGAAGTGTTTAGCTCAGAGGTAGAATGTCCCTAGCCTCAATCTCCAGTACCATGCTTCCCTCAAAAAACAAACAAACAAACAAACAAAAAACAGCTTATGATTACTGATCCTTTACAAGGAGCTAACTTACGTACCTTAGCTAACTGAGTTCTCTCAAGTACTCTCTGATTCTCTCCGCAGTTTTAGAAAGCTGAGGCTGGCAAGAGCAGGGACGGCAGGGCAGCCTCTCAGCGTCTCATGACTGCCCTGTCGCCTGCCTGGCTGGCTGTTTCGTGACTTCCCTGTGCCCAGAGTTAACATGTTGGGAACTCAGTCCTCGGGTTTGTGTGCTGACGGCGTCTGGAGGGGACTTTGGGAGGGACTAAACAAGGGCAGGGGGTAGGGGGTGATGGCATCAGTGGTTTTATTTATTTATTATTTATTTTTGTGGTACTGGGGATGAACCCAGGGGCATTCTACCTCCAAGCTACACCCCCAGCCCTATTTTTTATTCTTTTATTTTGAAACAGGGTCTCACTAAGTTGCAGAAGGCTTCACAAAGTAGCTGAGGCTGGCCTTGAACCTGTGATCCTCCTGTCTCAGCCTCCTAAGTACGAGGATTACAAGCGTGCGTCAATGGTTTTCTAAGAGGAGAGAGACCCCAGCTGGCAGCTTGCTCTCCCTCGCATGTGAGACTCCCCCGCCAGGTCCACCACACACGTGCGGACGCCCCAGCTCCAAAACCAGGAGCCAAACAGACCACTCCTCTCTCTAAATTACTCAGTCTTAGCTGAGCATGGTGGTGTGCGCCTGCAATCTCAGTACTTGGGAGGCTGGAGCAGGAGGATCCCAGTTTGGAGGCCAGCCTCAGCAACTCAGTGAGACCCTGATTCAAAATAAATCAGGCTGGGGGCGTAGCTCCAGGATGAGGTGCCCATGGGTTCAAACCCCAGTATCAAAGGAAAAACCCAGAAGCTTACCCAGCCTGTGGTATTCAGTAATAGCAACAGGAAGTGGACAGACCCCCCTCCTGCATTCTCCTATCATTTATCTCCCATCCCATCTGGTTATTATGGAAGCAAATGTCTTTATTCCCCAAGGGGTGATGTGTCTGATTATTCACTCAGAAGCACGCGAGCGCCTACAGTCGAGGCTGCCTGTCATCCCCGGTGGGTGTGGCTGTTGTTTTCTGCAACACCCAGGACGCACAGCAGGAGTGCAGTCTGCACACGCACGTGCAGCAGAGGTCCTGCACGCGTGTGCGACATTCCTGCAGGGGTGATTATTTTGTATTTCTTCTAATTTTTCAGTAGTAGTGGTTTAAAAAACAGAGCAATACTTGTTACTTGAAACCAGACCTGTGAATTCTCCTAAGGGCTCTGCTTCTGGTCATCTGTATTTTCTTAGACAGTTTACCCTCAGACCTTTCTCTTTTCTTAATATAACTTAAAGGCCTTTCTCTCTCTGTCCCCTCTCCTTCCCTCGCTCCCTCTCTCTCATTCTACCTCTGAACTACACCCCCAGCCCTATTTTATTTTTATTTTGAAACAAGGTCTTGCTAGGTTAATGAGAGTCTCACTACTTGCTGAGGCTGTCCTTGAACCTCTGATCCTCCTGTCTCAGCCTCCCAAGTACTGGGATTGCAAGCGTACACCACCACACCTGGCTACATAAGGGGTTTTCAACAAGTTCTTTTCACTCGGCAGTTTGATTATTTTCGTAAATGTCATCATGGGAGAAGCAAGTATCTCCATCTCCACGTTATAAACAGGCTACTCCCTCATCTTGTTTTGCCACTGATAACTTCTATCAGACATTCCGTCAATCAATCTACAGCTTGATTTCAACTACAGGAAAAGAACTTGATTTTTCCTGTAGGATTCCTAATACAGTGGTACCATCAGGGGTCAAAAGAGGCAGATTTTCATCCCCTTGGGCAGTTTTTCACCAAGCCTGTCTCAGCCGCTGGAAGCCTCTTGAACTTGGACCTGTGCCTCTGCTTTTCCAAAATAGCCAGCAGAAAAGGACTAATAACTGACAGAAGTGGTGGGTTTTGCCAGCATATTCCTGTAAAAAGGGAGGCATTTTCATATACCGCTCGTGCTGCCAGGCGGCTGAACATGCAACCTGGCACAGAGATTGGTGACGAAATGCGCACGGGTATCAGGAAATTCTACCACACATCCTTTTTCCGCCAGAAGCTTCACTGACACTATTTTTTAACTCTTGAAAGGACAAGATTTCAAATGCAGTAAGAGAAGCCAAGACTTTCCCATATCTCAACCACTAAATATAACGGGAAATTTTAAGAGAATCAATTTTCCTCTTCAATTGGCTAATTGTGATGCTTTACTTTGCAAATATGCAGACAATCTTGTGTTGACTTTCAGCTGAACCAGCTGAAGCCGATTCTAACAGACGGCACCCATCCAAGCGATGCACCCACCCAGCTAGGGGCCACATCCAGCATTGTGGGTGGAATGGTGAGATACGCGAGATTTTCCAATTCCTAGTTCACAGATGACATTCGACGTTAACGTATTAAAAGTAACAGGGGGGAAAGCCAGGCGCAGTGGCGCACACCTGTAATCCCAGGACTTGGGAAGCTGAGACAGGAGGATCATAGATGCCAGAACAGCCTCAGCAACTTAGCAAGACCTTGTTTCAAAATAAAAAAAATAAAATGGGGTTAGGGACGTAGCTCAGAGGCAGAACGCCCCTGGGTTCAGTCCCCAGCAAAATACACACATACACAGCAGGGAAGAAATAACTGACTACTCATTCATTACTAGGTTTCTTATCAAATAACTTCTATTATTTTGACAAATATGACTTTCACTTCTACCTAGCATTCTTACGTTGTAAAGTCATTCCCCTCTAGTCTGGTCATTAGTATCTACGTGGCACCCCCTTTAGGTACGCGGTCACAGTTGGTAGGTCCCTGCTTCAGTCACCACCCACGTCCCCTTTGTCGATCCCGTCGTAATAGCCTTAATTTCCCATGAACTTATAAAGTGTATCATCAGGTCATAAGGGAAAAGGGTCCAGACTCATTGGTCTCACTGACCAACGTGACGGAAGACAGAGGTGTGTCTTTAACGGCATGCTTTTCAAACTGAACAGCTTTGAGTCTTTCCATATTTGTCAAATAACCAAGGTCATTATAAAACATGAACATACTAAAAACATCTTACTTTTGCACAGACACAGAAAAATAGGGGCCATCCTATTCTGAATCCTGCTTTAACTACTTACTGATATATGAGGTAATTCTTCCTACATCTAAAGGTAGCCAGGTAACTACTTTAATGTACACATAACATTCCAAAACCAAACTTCTGATTAATCAAAATGTAATGTATATTTACATAACAATGTGATGAACACCTTTTGCCTGTATCTTTGAACAATTGTTCAATTATTGCTTTAGGATAAATTCCTAGAAATAGGATTACTACATCATGATATAAGCA
Organism: Graphiurus murinus; assembly: GCA_004027655.1. NCBI lineage: Eukaryota > Metazoa > Chordata > Mammalia > Rodentia > Gliridae > Graphiurus > Graphiurus murinus. The sequence goes on along the minus strand of PVLC010001805.1, from coordinate 59,744 downwards.
TGTATAAAGTTTTGATTGATAGAAACAAAATTCTATCCCCAAAGTCACTGAAATGCATATGCTTGATTAAATTGTGCTTCATGAATCTTTTTATCTTTTATAAAACCTCTTATTTTAACTTGTACTTTCATAATTACTCATTGTAACACTTCCTTTTGTGAATGCCCCTTCAGGCTTTTGTCCTCTAGATATTTGTCTTTTATTCTGTTGGTTTGTAAGGGTGCTTTTTGAGGGCTACTAATCCCAAATATCATGTATCTGCAGCAAATACATTTGTTCTTAGCCAGGTGTGGTGGCACACACCTGTAACCCCAGCGACTCAGGAGGCTGAGACAGGAGGATTGCACATTCAAGGCCAGCATGGGCAACTTAGTGAGATCCTGTATCTAAATTAATTATTTTTTTTTTAAAGTCTGGTGATATAGCTTAGTGATAGATAGAGCACCCTTGGGTTCAATCTCCAGTACCCTTTCCCACTCAAACGCTCTTAGGTTAAAAATTTCAATCCCAGATGGGCATGGTGGTACATGCCTGTAATCTCAGTACTTGAGAGGCTGAGACAGGAGAATTGCAGGTTTGAGACCAGCCTCAGCAACTTCGTGAGACTCTCAGCAACCTAGCAAGACCCTGTTTCAAAACAAAAATAAATAAAAAGGGTTGAGGGTGTAGCTCAGAGGTTGACTACCCCTGGGTACATACATACATACACACACACACACACACACACACACACACACACACTCACTCACACTCACACAGAATAAACTTGTTTACAAGAATCTTAGAGCGACTTTCATTCTGAGCAGGTTGATTTCTCTGTGAAACTCAAATTGTAGGGTCCTATGCATATGTCGTCTCCATGGAAACCAAGCAAACCAGCTAGCTTGAGAAAACTGCAAGTATATTCCATTCTCTTCCCATGGAGTCCCCATAATTCAGAAACACAGGGTCCGCCCTGGACAGAATCCGGGTACACCATTCTGAAGAAGCCAGGCCTCTATCCCCAGAGTCAGTTCCCCTTCCTTCCCTGACCTCCAGCCTCCAGTGTCGCTCCACGCCCCGTCCGCTCCCCGAAACCACCGGCTGATGACAGGAGACAGCAGCCCAGCCCACCCAGGGTCCTTTGGTAAACAATGGGCTCCTCGGTACAAAGCTACAGGCGTAATAGGGACTACACCTTCCTGGCAACTACCCAACGTGAACACCGGGGACGGCCGAAACACGCGAGCACTACCGAATGTCCACAGAGACCACCTAACGACAGTGGACAGTGTGTGACCATGGAGTGCGATCCTGTGGCCTGGATGCCAGTCGTGACGTGATAATCCACGGTGTCACCACTTCTTCACGCCCGTGGAGCTTCCACGACTCCGGGATTTCTGCTCCTTACCCTCCCACTTCAGCAAGAGTGTTTGTTTTTGACCAAGAGAGGGTAAAAAGTAGAATCTGGAAAACACTCACAATATTAAAAGCAGGTCAAGAAAGAGAATTTTTTTTTTTTTTTGGCAGTACCGAGGATTGAACTCAGGAGCATTTTACCTCCGAGCTACACCCCCAGCCTTATTTTTTATTCTTTATTTTGAAACAGGGTCTCACTAAGTTGTGGAGTGCCTCATAGGTAGCTGAGGCTGGCCTCAAACCCGGATCCTCCAGTCTCAGCCTCCCAAATGCTGGGATTACAAGCGTGCGCCACCACGCCTGGCTAAGAAAGAGAATTAGTTTTAAAAAGAGAGAGAGAAGGTAGAAGCATGGGAAGGGGAGATTTCGGAGGGGCGAGTCAAGCACACAGAGGCCAACTTCAGAAAGAGCTCATTCGGGCCTCGCAGGTCCTACTGGGGACACGTTTCCAGAAAACTTCCCTGGGGCTGGGGAAGTGGCCTCGTGGCAGAGTACTTGCTCAGCACGCCTGAGTCCCTGGCTCCAGCCCCCGCACCGCAAAAATAACTGAAATAAATAAAGAGCCGGGCATGGTGGCGCACACATGTAATCCCAGTACTCGGGAGGCTGAGACAGGAGGTCACAACCTCAGAAACTTAGCAAGGCCCTCTGCAACTTAGTGAGACCCTGTTTCCAAATAAAAAAAATAAAAAGGGCTGGGGGTATAATTATGTGGTAGAATGTGCCTGGGTTCAATCTCTAGAACGAAAAAAGAAAGGCAAGAAAGAGGAGAAAGAGGAAAGCTTCCGGGGGACTATGGAAGAGTCGGTGTGACTAAGAGTGGGCTGAGAAGCACGTGGAGAGTCACAAGTGGGGAGCGGGGGGGGGGGGGTCCCTTTAAAAGGCCAGGCTGCATGAGGTGCAGAGGGAGGAGTGAGGGGGGAAGTGGAGAGAGACCGCTGGAGGTAAGGCAAAGCCAGAGGAAGCGTGGCCTTCAGCACACAGGCACGTGGAGATCCTCAGGATGTACAGGGCGGAAGAGCGGAGGGGAGGACCTTCCCGACTTCTCTGGAGCACGATGGAGGGTGGGTCTGGATCAGCAGAGGACCCAGATCGAGGAAGCAGAATGAAGAAGGTTGTGGTACCATGCACGCCACCTGTATGTGTGGCAGGGGATAATCAGAGATTGCGCATGCAGGACTCCTGAGACGGCGTGCTGCCTAATCGAGCATCTGGATAAATACGGTAACACCCAATTCGTATATAGATCACTCTTTTCGGGATCTATCATATACAGAACACCGAAATTATACAAAATAAGTCATCTGCTCCAGGCAATTTAGAAAACACAAATAAGCAAGCCCGCATTCATCATTGTGAAGAATGAATCTTTATTGTACAAGTTTGGAATGCTGGGCGCCACCGCCACCTGAATTGGTCCATGCTGTGCTCTGAAAACTCCTTATCAAATAAGGCCCTTGCCAGGTGTGGTGGTGCATGCCCGTAATCCCAGGACCCGGGAGGCTCAGGTAGGAGAATCCCAAGTTTGAGGTCAGCCTCAGCAATGCAGTGAGACTCAGCAACCTCCATCTGGACCTAACCTCGACCCTGTTTCAATAAATAAATAAACAAATAAATAATAAAAAGGGTTGAGGTGTTACTCAGTGGAAGAATGTCCCTGTATTAAAAAAAAAAAAAAAAAAAAGAGTCCATCTTATCTAATTCCTTAAGTACAAGTCACTAGCAGGTGTGAACTGTGACAATCCACACTCTACGTCTGCGGATGCACCTTGGGGAATACGAGTAGGCCGCGGGGATCAAACTGTGACCACAGCTCAGTCCATAGAGGAAGGCCTCGATTTCAGAAGAAGACCAGGGCAGAGAACAATCGGACTGAGAAAGAGGAGAGGGCACCAGAAGCTTGGTGTTTTTTTTTTTTTTTTTTTTTTTTTTTTTTTTGTCCTGGGGATTGAGCCCAGGGGTGTTGTTCCACCTCTGAGCTGCTCCCTCGGCCCCATTTTATTTTGAAACACAGCCTCACTAAATAAATTGCTGAGGCTGGCCTCAGGCCTGTGATCTTCCTGTCCCAGTCTCCCAAGTACAGTGATCACAGCGTGCGCCACCACACCCAGCTAGGAGCCATTCCTGATTCCTATGTCACAACGTCTTTATGTGTCAACACTTCACTCGCATGCACTGATTTTCTGGGTGTCAAACACAAAGCTACTGAGTAAGCATCCGTGGCGTTTGAGCTGTGTCGTGCTAGTTTGCGACTGCATCTAACCTAAGACACCTGTGTCCAGGATGCTAATCGCCCTCTCTTCCAGGTGTCTGTCTTCTCTCAAAACCATAAATGATGGAGCTGGGGCATCATCAGTGCAGACGGCGATGACTTTGCGTTGCAGGTAAGTAAGTCTGGCCCTGAGTCTCCATCCCACGACAAGTGTCAGCTATGGGGCTGGGACACACGTTGTAGGTGTGCAGGCTAGTCACGGCATCTCTAAATGAGGGTCAACACCTCTTCTCACGACTGCCACGAGAATACGGAACCAAAGCACCCACATCTGGCACACAGCAGAGAGTGCATGAATGGCAGCCACCGCTTCAGTGAGGTCTTCAGGCTGGGCATGGGGCGCACACCTGTGATCCCAGTCTTGGGAGGCTGAGACAGGAGGATTGCAGGCTAGAGGACAGCTTCTGCAACTTAATGATGCCCTCAGCAACTTAGGGAAACCTGTTTCAAAAGATAAAATAGGACTGGGACAGGAGGAGGCTGGGACAGGAGGATTTGGGGTTTGAGGTCAGCTTTGGCAACTTAGTAAGACTCTCAGCAACTCCGTGAGCCTCTCAATCAAAATCAAAATGAAAGGGACTATTGGAGCTCAGAGGTAGAATGCCCCCGGGTTTATTTTGGGTACCAAAATAAATAAATAATACAAAAACTTAAGTTACACACATAAGTTTTAGCACTGCTGCCCTTGTTAATTTGACGCACCGTTATGTTTTGTGGTTTGAGTTCATCTATGTTGCATTATATACTTTTAATTTAGTGGGTGTTTGCCAAAACTCTCCTAAAATTAGCTTAGGGGAAATACATAAAATGCATATTAAAGGCAAATCCATAAAAAAAAAAAACAACTTCATTTAAACTTAAGTCATTCACAAAGAGCTTACCAAGCTTCTAAAAGTTTTAAGATTGGTGTTTATGAGGTTGTCGCTTAAAGATACACATGACACCAAGAATCCCACATCAGCGAGCCTGGCGTTTCTGCAGAGGCCAGGAGATGGGGTAGAGCCACGAGTGTGAGAAACGAAGACACACCAAGCTGACTGGGGGGTCTTAGCTCGCTGGCGTTTTTCCAGTTAAATCTCACTCGTAGTCCCAGTACTTGGGAGGCTGACAGGAGGATTGCAGACTTCAGGCCAGCCTCAGCAACTTAGTGAGGCCCTCAGCAATTAGTGAGGGTATGCTTCAAAATAAAAATAGGCCTGGGCATGTAGCTCAGAGGTAGAACACCCCTGGGTTCAACCCCCAGTACCAGAAACAAACAAACATCACTTGTATTCTCTTAAGAGAAAGAAGCAACAATAGAGAACGTCTGGCTTTCTTATCTACCACTCTAGACCCAGCCAGTGTCGCGGTGGGGGCTCTTCGTTTGAGTTCTCCATTTCCACGGGGCCAGAAGTTTCCTTTTGGGTTCCTTGAGGCATCTTCTACAGCTCAGCAATTACTTAGTACGTCTTGTGGCTTTCTTCACATGAACTAAAAACTCCCCATAGGCAGAAGCACGGATCAGGTAGTGATGCTCACTTGTCAAAATTAAAATTAAACTGTCTGAAATGGGTATGGTGGCACATGCTTGTAATCCCAGTACTTGGGAGGCTAAGACTGGAGGATCTGGATTCTTGGCCAGCCTCAGCTACTTAGTGAGGCACTCCACAACTTAGTGAGACCCTGTTTCAAAATAAAGAATAAAAAATAGGGCTGGGGGTATAGCTCGGAGGTAGAATGCCCCTGGGTTCAATCCCCAGTACTAAAAAAAAAAAAAAAAAAACAGAAAGAAGAAATGATAAATGTTTGAGCTGTCAGATAACCTAAGTATCCAGAATTGATAAGTACACAGTACACCAGTGTGCCAACACATCACACTGAACCCCATAAAGAAAAACATAAAATAAATTACAATAGAACAAATTCTGGAAATAAAATGTACTGGTAACTTAACAGCACCCACAAAGCAGGTGAAAATGAGACCGCCGTGCCACGCGGCCTGGAGCACGCTAGGTGCAGGGTGCAGACGCCACCTTACCGTGTAGAGGTGAGAGGTGGCATCGCAGGCTGCACACACGCGTGTCCACACGTGCACACATACGTGCTGGGGGGAACACAAACAGGAGAGGGGGATGGTAAAGTCAAAATGAAGGCTTCCTGCAGGAAGGGAAGCTTCTATGCAAGCAGTGTTGTTTTTTGTTTGTTTTTGTTTGAACCCTGGGGCATTCTACCTCCGAGCTCCACCCCCAGCCCTGTCTATCTATAGATCTATTGATCTATCTATCATTTTTGAAGCAGGGGCTCGCTAGGTTGCTGAGAGTCTTGCTAAGTTGCTGAGGCTGGTCTCGAACTTGGGATCCTACTTAAGACTCCCAGGTACTGGTATTCCAGGTGTGCACCACCATGCCTGGCTTTTCTTCCTCTTTCCTTTTCTTTTTTCTTTTTTGCAAGGTGGGGATAAGCTGCCATCTGCTGTTGGCTGTGACGGTGTCCTTCACCCCCTGAGCCGTCTCCTCCCCAGCTGGCTGCCATGCTCAGGAGAGTATTCATTTCTTTGTTTCAAACATTGAAGAGTCCTTTGCTGGGCTTCCCACTGTGGCTCAGCTGACATTCCAGAGGAGAGATGCATCATGGGAAGGTGGTGCAGGCCAGCCAGGGTGTGCAGGGGGCCACCAGGAGCTTGAGACCAGACTGAGCAACACAGAGAGAGAGAGAAAGGATGGAAAGCCAGTGAGGGAGCGAGAGAGAGAAAGAGAAAGAGAGAGAGAAGAGAGAGGAAGGGAAGGAAGGAGGGAGGGAGGGAGGGAGAGGGAGAGAGAGAGAGAGAGAGAGAGAGACAGACAGACAGACAGACAGACAGACAGACAGACAGAGACAGGTTGGGAAGGAAAGCGAGCCCCTCCTGCCCACTGCCCTCCTCCCGCTGCTGTGGAAACCCAGCAGAGGGAGCAAGGCAGAGTCAGCAGGAAGCCACAGAAGCCCCTGCTTGTCACCTGGGCCACACAGCAGGAAGAGCCGGCCAGGCCTCCCGGATGCCTTTCCTGTCTTTCTCCTTCTCTCCAGGGACCAGCAGCTCATTTTCCAAGTATTGTTACTTGATGTGCCTTTTGATGCCCTTCTCAAAAGTCAGGAATTTTCTTTTCTTTTCCTCTATTTTTTTGGCAAAGACTCCTTTGGAAGCTTGAGTTGTTAACCCATATTGTGTGTAGGGGGACTCTGATTTACACAGACATTTCAAACGGGTCCAAGGAGTGAACGGGCAGGGTGGGTGCAATTTCCCGTGTGGACCAAGTGACGTTGTGTGCGTGTGCAAATGTATCACTGTGGATCTCACTGTGGTGTGTAATGGCAATGCACCAATAAAAAATGGATCAAAAGATAAGATAAGCCGGCCCAGTGGCACACGCCTGTAATCCCAGTATTTGGGAGCCTGAGACAGGAGGATCTCAGGTTGGAGGCCAGCCTCAGCCACTTAGCAAGGCCCTCAGCAACTTAGTGAGACTGTTTCAAAATTAAAAAAAAAAATAAGTAAATGAAAATAAATGGGGCTGGGGATGTAGCTAGGAGGTAGAATACCCCTTGGCTCAATACCCAGTACCACAAATAAACAAAATAATGAAGGAAATTTTAAAAACACTAAGTACATAAAGGAGAGGGGCTACACAGCAAGCCGGGGAGGGGAGGGGCCCAGCCCCCCGTCCTGCCTCTGCAGAGTGCTGCCGTAAAGCGCCCCGTGACCACCAGGCCTTTTCTCCAGAACTTTGCTTTTTACTGATAAGTGCTGCGAACATTACGTTTGCTCCCGAGAATGTCTGACTCGCCTCTTGGCACACGGTGGGCTCCCTGGGTTTCAAATTTGAACCAGCTGACAGGCAGCGCACAGCAGGCTTTGGAGGTCCCTCCCTACGCAGTCTTTGCAATGGAGGCCTGTGGCAGTTCCGAAGCCGGAGCCGGCGCAGTCTGGGGCTGTCCAGACTCTGTCCTCCTCTGGGGGTTTCCAGGAGTGCAGCTCCGGGGGGTCGGTGACGACCACCCCACACTCCGCCTACCTCACTTTGTCCTGCGTGTACCTTAGGCTGCACTGGAGATACAAAACCTGCATTTTTAGGGGAATAAAATGCTTTTGGAAGAAGGCAAGAGGATTAGCGTACCGAGTCTCAGAAGCCTACGCTTCCTTAATGAGAACGCCAACAGACACACAGCCCTTCAGACGGGAAGCGGCCACTCGGAGAGTGGACAGAGCCTTTGGCTTGGAAACAAGTGTGTGTATTTCCATATCACAGAAAGGAAGACTGGGTCTCGGAGGGAAAACCAAGAACCTTCAGGTCACAGGGAGAGCTGATTCTGATTAAGGGGTACAGTGTAGCATGACTATCATCCCAGTATTCGGGAAGCTGAGAGATGAGGATCGTGGGTTCAAGGCCAATCTCAGCAACTTAGTGAGACCCTGTTTCAAAATTAAAAAAAAGGGTTATGACTGTATCTCGGAAGTAGAATGCCCCTGGGTTCAATTCCTAGTACAAAGAAAAAAGTATATGAAGACTCATTAAGCCTGTCAAACTACAGAAGTTTTAACAGAAGAGAAACTCATACCTATAATCCCAATAGTTAGGAGGCTTATGTAGGAGGATCACAGGTTTGAGGCTGGCCTCAGCAACTGTTTCAGTGAATGAATAGGACTGAGGTGCAGGTATAAGGTAGAAGCTCCCGGGTTCAGTTTCCAGTACTATAAAAACAGAGGCGGGAAGGAAGACACACACATCCAGCAGAGAGGGGCTGCGGAGGCTCACCGAGGTCACCTGCCAGCTAAGGCCCCTGGGCAGTGACGTCATAAACTCCCTGCCCCACCCAGGGCCACTGGATTCCCTTTCAAAAGGAGGAGGGGCTAGCGTTCCATTTCACTGTTTAAGCCCTGAGTCCTCGCGTGCCATAATGAAGTAAGTACAAGGCTTTGCCGCCAGTGAGTAACAGGACTCCGTCACCTTGATCCCATCACAGCCTCTGCCGCACGTGCATGCCAGGCCACCATTGGAACGGCCCAGGTTCCCCCGATTTATTAGCAGCCACCTTCCCAGAGCACCTATTTGTCCTTCGCTTCAGGGGCCAGTGCGTCTCCTCCCGGGAGATCCCGTTGAGCGCGGCCCCGAGGCACAGGGCTGCAGGGCCAGTCGCGGTATCTCCAAGCCCAACCTTCCCGGGACTTATCCCTGAGGCGCTTGAACAGCACTTTTCCTTGGCCTGTCTAATGGTTTAATTCAGATGCATTAGCAGGAAGAGGAGAAGAGCTTCTGGGTTTGTCTCCAAGCGACATCAAGATTTATGGCCCTTTGCTGAGGCCGGAGCCGCCTGCAGCCTCCCAGCTGTTGCTGAAAAGGTATCCACACATCTGGCACGCAAATGCACACAGCACTTAGCCCAGCTGCAATACGAATTAGAGTCACCGGATACTCTTGTCTCTGTGATAAGCAGAAACATCCCAACCCCCCGCCCTCTGGAAGTGGGGAGCTCACTGAGAGAAACTACTGGAAAATGGGCCCCAGAGCGAGCGGTCAGCGCTCGGGTGCTGGTGAGCCTCTGGAGTGCCCTCACCCGGAGGGGTACCAAGACTGCAGCACTTGTGAGTGGGGTGGACCAGCCGGAAGAAATGGAATCGTTTTACTGGACTGCAATGCCTTTTCAGGCATCTTCAAGTGAGACTGGACTGTTTGAAGCGAAACTCTTCCTAATGGCTTCCTGCAAACAATAACTGTGCAGTGCAGAAGGGGCCTTGGGGCCGTTTCAGTGTGACAGGAGCTGGGGACCAGGCGGCCAGGGCGAGACCCCGAGGGGGGCCCCACACGCAGCCCTCGGGACAGACACTGAATTCTCCCCTATGATTTTCAAGAACTCTTCCACGGTGCTCAAAGGAGTCTGAAGCAATAGCGAGGATTCGTGGAATGTTACAGTGGATGTGCTTTAGCCGGGGGCAGCTGGGTTTATAAAAGCAGGAGCGGCTCCTGATAGCTGGGGGGGGTTATTGGGCCCTCTGTACGTTGCCATGAATAGAACATGCCTTAGCTCATGGTACCGGGGATTGAATCCAGGGGCATTCTACCTCCGAGCTATACCCCCACTCCTATTTTATTTTGTATTTTGTGGAACAGGGTCTTATTAAGTTGGGTCTTACTAAGTTGCTAAGGGTGTCGCTAAATTGCTGAGGCTGGCCTTGAACCTGAGATCCTCTTGTCTCAGCCTCCCAAGTACTGGGATCCTGTGTCCTATGACTTTTTTTTTTTTTTTTTTTTTTTGCGGTACTGGGGATTGAACTCAGGGACATTCTACATTCTACCTCTGAGCTATACCCCCAGGCCTATTTTTCATTCTTTTATTTTGAAACAGGGTCTCACTAAGTTATGGAAGGCCTCACTAAGTAGCTGAGGCTGGCCGCGAACCCAGATCCTCCAGTCTCAGCCTCCCAAATGTTGGGATTACAAGCATGCACCACCACGCCTGGCTCTGTCCTATGACTTTTGAGGAAAGATTTGGAAGTGGGTCCTAATGGTTAACTGACTCATTTAAAATGTTTTCCTTAAAACGCTCCCTTCTGTACTCTGTCCTTGGTTGGCATCTTTGAGGGCATCTTGGGAAGTCTCTGTCCGGGAACCAAGATTCCCCTTGCCTTTCAGAGGGAGAGTAGCCATGTTCTGTCCAGGCGACTTTTGGTGCTGTGAGCGCATGTCTGTCTTCCTGGCAGTGTTCTGGAGCTCAGAGTGATGCTTCTTTCTTTACGTGTGAAAGCCCTTCCTTGAAGCCTTGCCTTCCTTTCTGCTGGAATAGTTTTGGCATCCGAGATCTGAAATCACGATGTCTTGATTTCTTTTTGTTTGTTTTTCCTGTAATGCGAACTCAACCGCTCATAATCCTTCATTGGATTTATAAAGGCAGAGCTTGCTTTGGAATGGGTCTTAGAATCTGGACTCACTGAGATTGCTTTGTAATATACTCCTCAAAAAAAAAAAAAAATCAACATAAAAAAAAGGAAGCTGGCATGGTGGTGCATGGTTGTAATCCCAGTACTTGGGAGGCTGAGATAGGGGGATCACAGGTTCGAGGACAGCCTCAGCAAGGAGTGAGATTCTCATCAACCTAGTGCAACCTTGTTTCCAAATATGAAATAAAATCGGGCTGGGGGTATAGCTCAAAGGTAGAATGCCTCTGGGTTCAATCTTCAGTGCCACAAAAAAAGAGGGGGGGATAGGAACGGGGATTCCTAAACAACCATAAAGAAGCAGGCTGTAGCGGCAGCAAGCTCCTGCACGCTGTCATTACTCAGGACCAGGCGATCCAACACCCAGCCCACTGGAATGTATCTTTGCTAGAGAAGAAAGACAAAATACGGCAGGCTCTGTTTCACTAGGTTCTGCTGTGAATGTGAAACGGAGCAGCCGTTTGAAGCCAACCAGCGCCCGCCAGCAGAGGCCTGGGCTGTTGGGATCCCAGCACGGAACCGCGTCCTCCAGTTTGCACCCAGTGCTCGGGCCACTCAGCGTCCAGTGTCCTTCTCGAGGGTCCTCCTGGCCTCCTCCCTGGAGATCTGGAAAGCTTCGGCACATGTTTAGAATTTTTCTTTCACTCCACGCTGTTTAGGCATCGTCTCATGACAACGCCTAAAACAGACTGTCCAGCTGACGGTCACCAAGAGGAATGAATATTTAGTTTGGGAAGGGTAAACTATTTACTAGAAAAGGCCACAGAATGGCCAGGAGATGGCATGCCGTTCAGCAGGGCTCCTTGCCACGCCCCTGCGGAGCCTGGAGCAATGAATGAAAGGTCACAGCCACAGGCCCGGCCCTGGACAGATTGCAGGGCTTTTTCAAAGGAATCACGCAGAGGGAAGGACTTCTTTCCTGACTTGGAGTCGCGTGTCTTAACGGGGGTGTCCCAAAGCTCTGGGAGCTCGGCTGTGTGGAGCACATGTCCTAACCCTCAGCAAAAGTCACACAGAGGATGTGGACAAAGGCTGTCCTTGGTGCTGGCCACGTGCAGGCGGTCAGGGGCTTCTATCCCTTCCTTTCCCCACGGCCAGCACGACCTCATTACAGCACCATCCTCCTGCACCACGTGACAGGCAGAAACTATTCTAAAGGGACCCGGATTAAAGAGTCAGACTGGATTCCCGTAAAATGAGTCCTTTACTCCTCTCTAGGATTTGGGGTACCTCCTTCCAAGTACCGAATCCTCCATAGCCATTCCCAGTTCCTTCCAGGCAAGTTCCAATGTTCTAGATGCCTTTCTCTTCCTCCTCTTCCTATTTTTTTTTTTTTTTTTTTGCGGTACTGGGGATTGAAGTCAGGGGCATTCTACCTCCGAGCTACGCCCCCAGCCCTATTTTTTATTCTTTATTTTGAAACCGAGTCTCACTAAGTTACAGAGGGCCTCACTAGGTAGCTGTCCTCTTCCTATTTTGCTGGGTGACAACCATGTTCTCAAAGGGTTTGCCGTGGCTTGTGGTTATGTAGGCAAACGATAAATTAAGTCACATTAAAGTATTCTCTTAAAAACTGCTTTAATTCAATTGGTTGTAACACAAAGAGCTAGTGGCTTCAGGGGACAGGGGAGAGATGAGGGAAATGGCTTCCAGCAAGAAACTACTCAGGAGGCTTTCAAGCAAGTCATACACACACACACACACACACACATACACGTTTTGCTAATCAAATATTTCAGCATCTGAAATGGCATATGAGGATTTTATAATTAATTACACTTCATAATCCACCGCAATGGGAAGGAAGGGCTCCATGCATCAAATTTGGGATCAGAAGACATGAAGTTAAATCTTAACTTAGCCAGGTGACACACACCTGTCATCTCAGTACTTGGGTTGACAGAGGAGGATCACAGGTTCCAGGCCAGCTGAAGTAATTTAGCAAGATCCTCAGCAATTTCAAAATAAAAAAAATAATTTAAAAAAGTTGGAGGTGTAGCTTGGAACTACAATGTCCCTGGGTTCAATCTCAAGTACAAATGTTTTTTGTATATATTTATTTCTCTCTCTCTCTCACACACACACACACACACACACACATATATATATATACATATATATATATATTTATTTATTTATTTATACATATATATTTCACATTTGTTTTCATACATATTTTTTCACACGTATACTGCTCAGCATTTATGCTGCGCCATATAGATACCTTAATTTAACACACAGATTGTGTCCTTGGCGCTTAACCTCAGCCTTCCAGCTGTATGATGAGGGCCCTAACACATCCTTGCTTCTGGCGGTTTTTAACATAAATTGGAATAACGGTGCGAAGGATACTTGCAAAGATCTCAATGCTATAGAAACGTGAAACAGGACAGAAACTGAACCTAGCAGGCATCTAACAGTATTAAGGGAGGCAAGATCTGACCACAGGCAAACTCCTATTTTAAGCACTGACTTCTGCCAAAACTCCAGGGCCAGACAGAGGAAGGAAAGGCTCACAAATCAAACAGTCTCCTGAAGACGTCTCCTTAGGAAGTCAGCAAAGATTTCATATTTTTAGCTGTTGGTTTTAATTAGCTTTGAATGACTAAAAAAAAAAAAAAAAAGGCTTCATCCGTGATGAATAAGATATATTGTTCTAATCAATGACAATGAACATATTTATTTTTCTTGACCAGAAAAAAAGAGAATATTCAATGAATTTATGAAGTAATTTGTTTTGAACAATGAAGATGATCTTCTAAAAACAAATCTCCCAAACTCCAAAGAGATGAGTGGGTAACAGTTATTCACGTTTAGAAATGAGATGGTTTCAGGAAAAGACTTCAAAAAGTAGGAGCTGTAGCCAAGCACAGTGGCACACACGTGTAATTCCGGCACTTGGGAGGCTGAGGCAGGAGGATCAGGAGATTTGGAGGCCAGCCTCAGCAACTTTAGGGAGACCGTGTTTCAAAATAAAAAATAAAAAAGGGCTGGGGGGTGTAGTGTATTATCGGGCACCCCAGGCTGAACCCTCAGCCATGAGGCCCCAATAAAAGATGCTGCCTGAATGTTGTTGGTTTGAACCTCTTTTATTATCTCTCTCTCTGGGATCAAGGGCATTGCACAAGCAATAACAAACACCGTACAGAGGTCGTCTTTCTAACTAGTGCTTTTCCAACAGACTTTTAATAACCCCTCTCTCTAGCAACCCGTCTTCCACCAGCAACCTACAATCTTTTTTCCCGGGACTTCCCCAGCAACCCAGCCAACCTCTTCCCAACTGCTTCTTTTTCCCAACCACTTTCTCCCAGAACTTCTCCCAGCAACCCAGCCCAGCAACTTCCCAACCAGCCTTTCCCCAGCAGCCCTCTCTCTAGGCGAGAGGTGGAGGCTTTTAAAGCTGCGCAGGGCCTAAGCCACGAGGTGTCTCATACAGCTCTCACCTGGGCCGGCCATGAGTTGGGCGTGCTGGTGCATGTGCTCTGGCGTGGCACAGCCCCGGGATGTTATTCACCTGCAGCTGCTTCTGGCACTCTGCCAGGCGCCATCTAGAGGCAAGGTCCAGCTGGCCAGACTAGGCCCCCGACAGTGTATAGCTTGGAAGTAGAATGCCCTGGGTTCATTCCCCAGTACCTCCCCAAAATAAAAAATAAAAAGTAGGAACTGTAAGGAGCCTTTAGGAACTTGAGGTTGTACCAAAAACTTAACTCCATGCCACCGTCTGATTCCTGGATGTCTGTGCATTTACACCAACAGACCCACCAGAACCATCAACGTGGAAGCAGAAGGGATTTGCATTACACACCACCAGGAAAAGCACACGCACAGGAGACGCGTACGTGTGAGCCACTTTTCATCCAAGACACGATTCCTGAGGTGGTTCCCAGCGTTTCCTGCGGGGAGATCGGCTAGCATGTTGGCCGTCCGTGTCTCTGCTAACACAGGTTGTTGTTTATTAAGATAAATGTTCAAGCGAGTGTGTGCTGGTGAGGCCGGTGCGTTCCAGGGGTGGAGCCGAGAATACTTGGCAGTCCTGGCCGGAACAGGTAGCAAGGACAGCTCTGCCCCAGAGACTGGCGCACGGTCAGGTGGGCAAAGCAACTCCCCAGTGGTGCTGGCCTAGCTCCCGATCCAACGCCAACACAAACAGAACCCCACCATGCCCACGGAGTCACGTCGTGCTCCTCTCTGGTGAGTACTTCGTACAGGGTCCACGCCGAGCTCCTTATAGGACTAGTTTCCGGGTCTTTGTGAAAACCACCCGGCAAGAGTCATTACTGAGGCTGGGCGCACTCCTTTTGTTAGGAAATAGCAAAGTACAACTTGTCAATCTGAAAACATCATCACGCAGGGCGCGGTGCTGCACCCTGTGATCCCAGTACTTGGGAGGCTGAGACAGGAGGATCACAGGTTCCAGGCCAGCTTCAGTGACTGAATGAGGCTCTCAGCAACTTGGTGAGATCCTGTGTCAAAATAAAAAATAAAAAGGGCTGAGGGTGTAGCTTGGAGGTAGAATGCCCCGGGGTTCAATCTCTAGAACCACAGGAAAAAAAAAAAAAAAGTAAGACAAGTCACCGCCGCGCTGTGCCTGTTGCTGATGCTGTGTCCAAGAGGACTCAGCCTGACCTGTGTTCTCATCGCCCCGGGAGCAAGGTGGCAGAGAGGGCGCAGGGCCTGACACACGAATTGTGAGCGACTGCTACGAATATCCTCACGGTTGTGCGTGGCCAGATTTACCTGGGTCCATTGACATTACAAAATTGTTTTCAAATTAAGTATGCAAACAGAAGGTACTTCTATTTTTGCCAAAATGGTCAACTAGGTAACTTACACAATTATCTCAACTGATTGTGTGTGTGTGTGTGTGTGTGTGTGTGTTACTGGGGATTGAACCCAGTGGCATTCTACCTCTGAGCTATTCCTCTAGCCCTTTTTATTTTTATTATTATTTGTGTGTGTGTGTGTGTGTGGTACTGGGGACTGAACCCGGGGGCATTCTACTTCTGAGCTATACCTCCAGCCCTTTTTTATTTATTTATTTATTTATTTTATTTTATTTTTTTGCGGTACTGGGGATTGAACTCAGGGGCATTCTACCTCCGAGCTATACCCCCAGTCCTATTTTGTATTCTTTATTTTGAAACCGAGTCTCACTAAGTTTCGGAGTGCCTCACTAGGTAGCTGAGGCTGGCCTCGAACCCGGATCCTCCGGTCTCAGCCTCCCGAATGCTGGGATTACAAGCGTGCGCCACCACGCCCGGCTCCCTTTTTTATTTTTATTATTATTATTATTATTTTTTTGGTGATACTGGGGATTGAACACAGGGGCTTTCTACCTCTGAGCTATTCCTCTAGTATTATTATTATTATTATTATTATTATTATTATTATTATTATCATCATCATCATTTGTGTGGTACTGGGGATTGAACCCAAGGGCATTCTATTTCTGAGCTATACCTCCAGCCCTTTTTTATTTTTATTACTTTTTTTTTTTTTGGTGGTACTAGGGATTGAACACAGGGGCTTTCTACCTCTTAGCTACACCCCCATCCCATTTTATTTTTTTATTTGGAAATAGGATCTCACCAAGTTGCTAAGAGCCTAAGTTGCCAAATCCGGTCTCAAGCCTGCAATCATCCTGTCTCAGCCTTCTAAGTCCTGAGATTATAGGTGTGTGCCACCATGGCTGGCTATGAAAATTTTTGTAAAAAGTTGAGGGTGAGAGGTGGTAGCAAACAGTCTGGAGTACTCTGGGAGGGGGGGAGCTTGTATAGATTTAAGGCCCCCAAAGGGGAAAATCTCAGGAAGCAAGTGCAAGAGCACAGCTGACTGTTTTTCCAGATTGCCATGCCACTTTCTAATAACAATTCACAGAGACGTGGTCCTCTCTTTCAACTAACACGGAAATTCAACCTTAGGTTGATCTTATAACATATGTGCATTACAGAAATACACAATACTCAAATGGCTGGTTTTGTGTCGGCACATACAGATGCATAGGGTGTTATGACCTGTTTATAAAAATCGGCCTTTTAAGCTGGGCATGGTGGCCCACACCTGTAATCCCAATACTTGGGAGGCTGAGACAGGAGGATTGCAAATTCAAGACCAGCTTCAGCAACTTAGCCAGACCCTGTTTCAAAATAAATGAATAAATAAAAAGGGCTGAGGGTTTAGCTCGAAGGCAGAACACTTCTGGGTTCAAACCCCAGTACAAAAAAAGAACAACAACAAAAAAGAATAAAGAAGTACAATGAAATGGCCCCAGAAAAGCACTGAACGTGGCCATGACAGTTCACTGCAGCTGGCAAGACTGTCATCGCACACATCGCATCTGAGGGGCACGGAGGGAGGGGCCTCTCCTCCCAGAGACTCAAAGGAGCCTCTCTCATCCTTCATCCCCGAGGGGACATGGTGCAGGCGGCTGACACACTCACGTGGACAGGCTGTGCCTCAGCTCCCAGGCCGCTGTGCTCGGGTGAGTGGGCAGAACAGTGCCTAGGTGGCCCACACAAAGCCCTGTCTAGAGCTTTCAGAGATGTCATGTATCTCGGGAGGCCGAGACAGGAGGATTGCAAGTTCGAGGCCGGCTTCAGCAACTTAGTGATACCCTCAACATCTTAGACACTGTTTCACAATAAAAAGGCTGGGAGGGAGAAGAGGGGTAGGAAGGAGGTAGAAAGCTCCTGGGTTCAATCCTCAATACCAAAAAATTAGTAAATAAAAATGAGAGAGAGAGAGAGAGAGAGAGAGAGAGACAGACAGACAGACAGACACACACACACACACCCTGGATCCACAGCTGGGCGTACATGCTCCATGGCCGACGAAGGCGTCTGGCTGTGGCCACCTGAACCCCGTGATGCAGAGGAAAGGCGCCGTCACCTGCAGCTCCACATGAGCAAGGCGCCATGAAACACGTCATCTCAGCCCGAGTCCCACGACTGGGAGCCTGATTGCAGGAGCAGGAGGGAAGTCAGCAGAGGGACAGGAGGCGCTGCGGGACGCCTGGCCACCAGCTGCGTGGCCGCCCAGGACCATCTTCCCCAAGGTGGTGCAGGTAACGAGCAAGAAGGACTAATGCCCCCACCCCTGTGTGGCACGCCCCACCGCCCAAGGCGCCCCAGCACCTCACACCTCAACACGGACCGGCAAAGCTGAAGGCAGGAGTGTGAGGTGAACCTGCGCGTTCACGCTGCCCGAGGCCGTCCTACACCGAGGACTGGTCCCCGTCACGACGGTCAGGGCTGCACAAGGGAGAAAAGGGCTCAGGGACAGAAGCCAAGAGGGTGAGAGCAACACTGTGTCAGTCAGCTACACGCTACTGCAATGAAATTCCAGAGGCGGGTCACTGTGTAAAGAGGAGAGGCTGATAAAGCTCAGTTTTGAGAGTTCAAGGTCCGAGACTGGACGGGCCCATTGCTGTGCGCTCTGGGGAGGGCAGTAGGTGGTGCCATATTGTAACGGGGCGCACAGGGGAGCAGGTGGGCGTATCCTGAGCAAGGGGGGGGGCAGAGAGAAGGAGGGGGTGGGCGGAGCCAAGCTTGCTCTTTTTATAACTCTTGGAAGAAGTCCAGTGGTACCTGGAAACTACCCAGAGCTCCAAGGGCCTCCCCAGCCGGGCTCCTCCCGAGGGCTTGTCTGCCACACAACAACGCCACACGGTGGAGACCTCGGGACACAAAACCTACTCACGCCACAGCAGAGGCAGCCAAGCGTCAGAGGCCACGTGAACCAAGACCCCTTTCTCCTATTTCTGCCATTGTGTCACCTATCAGTAATGTTTTCCATGATCTCCCTGGGAGCGCACAGACCTCACTAGATTGAATGTATTTTCTAGGTTCATGAAAATAACCCTAGTGTTTTAGATAATGCCACAAACATGGTAACTATTCAATAGAAAGAAGAGGAAAAAGAAGCTGGGTGTGATGGCGCATGCCCATAGTCCAAGTGCTTAAGAGGCTGAGACAGGAGGACCACAGGTTCAAGGCCAGCTGCAGCAACTTCATGAGACCCTCGGCAACTTAGGAAGACCCTGGTCAAAATAAAGAACAAAAAAGGGCAGAATGCCCTTGGGTTCAGTCCCCAGAACAAAAAAGAAAGAGAAGAAGGAAAAAGAAGAAGGGATGGTAAAATGAAGAGAAAGGAGAAGAAAAGAGGGACAAAAGAAGGATGAAGAGGAGGAGGAGGAGGAAGGGGAGTAGAAGGAAGAGGAAGGGGAGGAAGAGGAGGAGGAAGAGAAGGAAGGGGAGAAGGAGGAGGAGGAGGAGGAGGAGGAGGAGGAGGAGGAGGAGGAGAGCACAGCCCAGGGCTGTTTTGTACTTGAAGAGCTCCTGGGAAAGAAATTGTTCCTTTCATTTTATTTGAGGTGGAATTAAAATATGCAGATTTAAACAGAAAAAAAAAGTTTCTAGAAATAGAGCCAAATTCTATTCAGCCCAAGGTTAGAAGAATGCCCACCGACCAGGGCTGTGGGCCAGGCAGCTGGGGCTGGGCTGAATAAATTCAATCAAGTGAGGGAAAGATCTATACACTGAAAATTACAAAACATTGATGAAAGAAATCAAAGAACAATCAATTTCAACAAAAGATGGAAGGATATGCCGTGTTCATGGATTAGAAGAATTAACTGTTAAAATTTCCATATGTTTCAAAGCAATGTATAGATTCAATGAAATCCCTATCAAAATTCCCATGTCATTTTTCACAGAAATAGAGAAACAAATCCTGAACTTCATACGGAGTCATAAAAGTCCCCTAATAGGCAAAGAAATCTGGATCAAACAGAACTAAACTGGAAATACCGCAATTCTTGACTTTAACGCATAGTGTATACAACGCTCACTGCTCTAACCAAAGCAGCTTGGTACTAGCATAAGAGCAGATATTTCCACCAAAGGGACAGCCCTGAAAACCCACATATTTATGAACAATTGACTTTAGATAAAGGCCAAAAGTGCACAGCAGGGAAAGAATAGTCTCTTCGATAAATGACATTCTAAAAACTGGATATGAACACGCAGAAGAATGAAACTGGAGCCTTATACCATACTGTATGCTGCAACAATCAACTGGAAATTGCTGGTAAAAAAAAATTATAAAAAAACAAAGGAGAAAAAACTACATCACATTGGTCTAAGCAAAATTTCTTGGCTAGGACTGCAAAAGCATAGGTAATAAAAACAAAATGAGACACATGGGGTTGCATCAAAATAAAAATGCTCTGTCCAGCAAAGGGACCAAATAACAAAGTGAAGAAACAACCCTCAGATTGGGAGAAATTATTTGTAAATCACACATCTAATAAGAGAATAGTAACCAATCATATAAAGACCTCAGTAGCAACAAAACAAATAATCTGATTAAAATGTGGACACAGGATTAAATGGATATTTCTGCAAAGAAACATAAGCAGACAACAGATTTGTGAAAAAATGTTCAGCATCTCCAATCAATAGGGAAATGCAAATTAAAACCATAATGATATATTACTTCACATCTGACTGGATGATGTCTATTAAAAAGGTGAGTGAGTAAGTATTGGTAATGATATGAAGAAAAGGGAACCCTGGAACTATGGGCCAGGATATAAATTAGTGTGATTATTTCAGAAAATAGTACAAAGGGTTCTCAAACACCTAAACCACATGATCCAGCAATCCTACTACTGCTATATAGTCTGATCCCCAAATTGCCACTGAATTAGAACTAGTTCCAGATGTTCAATGAAAAGATTTCAAAAACAATGCAGAAAGGTGGCGGGCCCGGGCTCGGTTTGCAGGAGGTGAGATACAGTACCACCAGCCTTCTGCCCGTCTGTCCTGCATCCATCTCTGGTAATCACGTCCTCCCCTCGGCTTCACACTGATACCTGGCGCTTTCTTTGCAGGCCTTCTCAGTTTCCCCACAGTATCCTTTGGCTAAACGCAATCTCAGTGAGTCCAGAAGCTGCACACATGCTTGCTCCTGTCTGAGTCCCAAGGTCAGTCTGCATCCAGACTCCGCAGCTGTGATGGTTTCCCTGAAGTCTTTCTGATGAGGTAGCTTAGAAGTATGAATGTTAGGTAGAAAAGAGGTATCGGGAAAATTCATAGAAATATAGTTTTTAGCCTTTTTAAAAAATCCGGAGAGTGTTGTCCACCCCTTGAAAAGAAAATTTTGGTTCAGCCCAAGAGAAACTACAGCCCAGCCCACCTGGGAGGTACCGTCAAATCCCGCACACCTGGAAAGAG